>JALPQD010000009.1:691933-896246 GCA_023101885.1 Typhlomys cinereus | reverse complement strand
TTGACACTATGGTCTAGAAATGCAAGACAGTGCAAATTATTAAGTGTCAAACCTTGTTGTTGACATCTGCAACCCAAAGTCTCTGGGGGGGGAATTTGGAATTGTGTCATTTTTTAAAAAAAAAAAAACATGGTTCTCAGTTATATTGCTGAGGATTCTCTCAAACTCCTGGAAAACAGATGGATTTTCTACTGCAGGCCCAAAAAGAGCCACCTGAGCATCTGGACAGTTTCTAAACTTAATTCCTTTTGAAGACTAGAAGACCTAACACTCAGAAGAGCATCCAGTCCCGGGGGCAGGGGCCTCACAGGCTGTCTGTGAGGCAAGGGAAGGTCAGGATATACACGCTTGTGAGTCCACACTCTTGTGTCTGCCCAGCCTTCAAGTTCCCCAGAATCAGCCCCCCTCCCCACCGCAAGACTCGACACTCTGGAGACCAGTTGCTTCTCTGCTCCCTGCATCCCTCCCTTAGCCCAGGAGACCCAGGGCATCTGATGCATCTCCTCCAGACTGGGAGGAGGAGAAGGGGCTTAACGCTCAGAGCAGAGGGCAGAGACTGTCCGAATTTTGAGTGCCTACTGTGTGCTCAATTCTTGTGAACCTTAGGTACCTAATGTATGCATAGCTCCGGTAAACATCATATGCTCAGCTCTTGTGAGTGGTGTGCCTACTATGTGCATGGTCCTGTGACCTCTGAGTGCCTACTGTGTGTATGGTCTTACGAACATTGAGCATCTGCTGTATGCATGCCCCGGCAAATGGTGAGTGCCCACTATGTGCATAGTCCCTGTGAACACTGAGTACCTAGCTGTGTGAATGCCCTTGTCAATACTGAGTGCATGTTGAGTACCTGCTGCATGCACGACTCCTCTGAATGCTGAATGCCTGTTGCATGCATGACCCCTGTGAATGTTGAGTGCCTACTAAATGCATGTTCCAGGTACACTGAGTGCTTATTATATGCATGGCTCTGTGAGCACTCAGTGCCATGTTATCTCAGTTCAAAGAGGAGAAAACTGAGGCTCTCGAAGGTCCGATGACTCCATCACACTGCCCCACGTTGCCTCCCCCAGGCTCTGGAAGCCCTGGGTTTCCGGCGACTCAGACTTGAGCCTTCAGTTAATTTAGCTCCTGGTAGATCTTCTGCTGAGACTCATTCTGACTCTGGAAGTTGGGCATCTTGGAGACTGAACCAAGCAGGAAGGAAAAAAGAAAGACACTGCAATTATTAAACACCCACTGCATGTACAGAGTGCCAAGGGACATTGTGTCTTTTCTCACAGTCCTGGTCACAGATCATCATAGCTAGACTAAGGCATGTGCCCCCACCCCAGCATCCAGGATGCTGATTTTTCTTATAAGATCTTTGCACAGACAAGGCAACCTGACATCCAAGAGTCCTGGCCCTTTATCCACCACATTGTGAAAATGTGAGATGGAGAATGTTGATTGTCAGTGTGTTTGGATCTAGAATCGACGACGAGAGCCTCATGTAGGTGGGTCTGCGATGGCATCTCCTGGAAGAATTAACTGAGAGAGGAAGACCCTCCCCTGGGTGGCTGCACCTCCCAGGGGGTGGCCTAGATACAAAGAGGTCTGAGGAGAAAGCAGGGCTACTTCCGCCTGTCTTCCATCCTCCTGGTGAGTGTGTCTACTGTGCGCCCCCGCCATCCTTCACTGACATGGGAGCCCAGTGTCTCCAGCCCCCCAACATGGACCAGAAGGTCTCCAGGGATCCTAGAGGCTGTCAATGCCACATGGGGACACTGAAGCATTCTGCCTCATGAACCCAAGCACCTGCTGGAGTCTGGGTCTGTCCATCAGGTGGGCAGCCATGGTTGGGCCAGTCCTCTTTTTTTCTTTCTTACTTTTGTGTCTGTGTGCGTGCATGCATGCATGTGTGCGTGCACGCGTGTGTGTGTGCATGCATGTGTGCATGCATGCGTGTGTGCATGCTCAGGTGTGTGCACACAGCTGCACTTGAATGTGTGCTGGTGTAGAGTCCAAAGGGGACCTCAGGAACCATCCTCGATCGCTCTTCTACCTCAGTGTTGTGAACCTGGGTCTCTCATGAAACCCGGAGCCCTGGATTAGGGATATTCTGACTATCCAGCTGGCTTGGGGTTTCCCAGGCTCTGCCTTCCAGGGCTGGAATTGCAGGCCACTGCCACACACCCACCTGGCATTGCTTTGTGGGATCTGGAGGTCCGAACTCAAGTCCTTTTGCTTTCACGAGACAAAGGCTCTGACCATTGAGCATCTCCCCAGCCCATAAATCCTGTTAATGTAAATTTCTCCTATTGGCTGATTAATGTAGCCCATGTGAACCCTGAGTGCCTACTGTGTGCATGGCCCCTGTAAACACTGAGTGTCTACTGTGTGTATGGCCCCTGTAAACACTGAGTGCCTACTGTGCATACCATCACACAAATCCTGAGCACCTACTATGTGCACGTTCTACCTTTGCTGTTACCCTCATGGTCTCGATCCACCAAGGAGGAAATCTAGGCTTAACACCATAAAGTCCGTGACTCAAGGGACTTGCTTTCCCGTGGAGTGCTGGGCCCCTGGTTCCCCGTGACTCACGAACTTCAGCCTTCAGTTGGTTTAGCTCCTGGCAGATCTTCTGCTGAGACTCATTCTGACTCTGGAAGTTGGGCATCTTGGAGACTGCACCAAGCAGGAAGGAAAAAAGAAAGACACTGCAATTATTAAACACCCACTGCGTGCACAGGGTGCCAAGGGACATTGTGTTTTTTCTCACAGTTCTGGCCATAGATCATCATAGCTAGATTACAGGCATGTGCCCCACCCCAGCATCCAGGATGCTGATTTTTCTTGTATAATCTTTGCACAGACGAGGGAACCTGACATCCAGGAGTCCTGGCCCTTTATCCACCACACTATGAAAAGAAGGGGTTCAAGTCTCAGAAGGGAAGCCATGATTGTGGCTCCACTGACTGCCTACTGTATGCCTGGCTCTGGTGAAAACTGAGTGAGTACCTACTCCATGCACAGTGTCTGAGATGGAGAATGTGGATTGTCAGTGTGTTTGGATCTAGAACCATCCTCGATCACTCTTCCACCTCAGTGTTGTGAGCCTTGGTCTCCCATGAAACCCGGAGCCCTGGATTAGGGATATTCTGACTATCCAGCTGACTTGGGGTTTCCCAGGCTCTGCCTTCCAGGGCTGGAATTGCAGGCCACTGCCACACACCCACCTGGCATTGCTTTGTGGGATCTGGAGGTCCGAACTCAAGTCCTTTTGCTTTCACGAGACAAAGGCTCTGACCATTGAGCATCTCCCCAGCCCATAAATCCTGTTAATGTAAATTCCTCCTATTGGCTGATTAATGTAGCCCATGTGAACCTTGAGTGCCTACTGTGTGCATGGTCCCCCCTGTAAATACTGAGTGCCCACTGTGTGCACCACCACATAAACACTGAGCACCTACTATGTGCATGTTCTACCCTTGATGTTACCCTCATGGTCTTGGTCCACCAAGGAGGAAAAGTCAATGACTCAAGGGACCTGCTCTCCCATGGAGTGCTGGGTCTCTGGTTCCCCATGACTCACGGACTTCGGCCCTCAGTTGGTTTATCTCCTGGTAGATCTTCTGCTCAGACTCATTCTGACTCTGGGAGCCGAGGATCTTCAAGGCTGTACCAAGAGAAACAAACAGAAGCTGCAATTATTAAATACCTGTAGCAACCCTAAACACTGCATCTAGCCCACCACACCCCAATACTCAGGGGACATCACGGAAGAAGGGGCTGTAGAGTGTAAGAGCCTGACGTGGGTCAGTGGTGAGCTGGATATCATCTCCTGGACGTGTCAGGGCTGTGGTAGCCATGATTTCCTGGCAGATATGGATATTTTCATGAGAACCACACAGGAACTGTCTCAATAACATCTCTCACCATGAAATCAGAAAGATTCAAGAAGCTCCCACATCTCCCCGAGAGACTGATGAGGACTAATGCTGATAGGGAAGAAAAGGAGGACGCTTTCCTCCATGGTATATCCACTGATATGTGATACTGCTGGAGCATGAATGTGTCAAGCATATGTCATCAAAGATAAACTAGATGAAACACAGTGGGGCCACACGAGTGAAAAGACTTGAAAATAAGAGGGAGTCTGGCAGGGGAGATGAAAGGTTGTTTGGGGTAAAAGGAAGGGGATGGGATTAAGGATTAAAGGGTGAAAATATAAATCTACTGTATTCCTGCATGCAACACTAAAAATAAAATATATAATATTAAATACCTATAGTGTGCAAAGTCCTGAATTAGGCCTCCCGAGATATTGCATCTTATTTTATTTTATTTTATTTTATTTTATTTTGAGACATGACTTGTGTCAAACTTTCAGATACAAATGGTCATCTTCTCTCAAATTCCAAGTAGCTAGGACTGGAGGTATGCACTGCTACTCAGCGTCTAAGACAGTTTCTGACTGGTGAATTGTTTAATTCCTTTGAAGACTAGAAGACCGGACACTCAGAAAGAATGTCCAGTCCCGGGGACAGAAGCTGTGCAAGCTGTTTGTGGGGAGAGGAGGGTTGGGATGGACACACGTGGTATCCACACTCTTGCATCTGCCTAGCCTTCAAGCTCCTCAGAATCAGGGTCCTCCCAAGACACAGCACCCTGGAGACCAGTCGCCTCTCTGTCCCTACATCCCTCCCTGAGTTCCAGGGCAAATATCGAGTGCCTATTGTGCACTACCCTGTGAAGTAGAGAGCTTACTTACTGTGTGTGCGGCCTCCTATAAGCAGCCAGTGCTAACTGTGTGCATATCCCCTGTGAACACCAACTATGATGTTTGCCGTCTCTCTCTCTCTCTCATACCCTGTCTCAGTTGGCAGAGGAATAAACTGAAACTTGAAGAGATTTCATTGCTTAAGCAAGTCAACCCCTTCCCCTGTGGAGACCTGAGACCTTTGAACTCCTGGTTTGCTTTCACTCACAGAAGTCAGTCTTTGGCTGGGGATCCTGACCCTGGATTCTTGGGATCTTGACACTGTGCAGAAAGCGGAAGGGAGGGGAAGAAAGAAGATGCAATTATTAAGTGCCTACTATGTGTGATGCACTGCACTGAACCCCAAGAGAAATTGTTTGTTTTGTTTATTGCATATGAAGATCGCTGTTGTACAGGATTCTCTCACGCCCTTGGGCACACACTGTCACCCTCCCTCAGCCTTCTATGTAGCCAGGAGCACAAGCATGTACCGCCACCCCAGCTTCTGGGACATGTCCCGACTTGATGTGCTTCTGAATCCTTTCTGCAGTCTAGGGATCCTAACACCCAGAGAGAAGAGTAGTAAGGAGAGATGGGAGCATCAGGAGAAGCTTCTAGAAGTCATTGAAAGACATGGAATCGTCTCTCACTTTCCACCTCCTGCTCACACATACTGTCCCAAGGGCCCCATGAGGAAGTCATCCCCCCACGAAAACCGCACAACTCCGGCCTCACCTTGTACCACACTATCAATACGAGCACTGCCAAGACCATCAAGGAGAGCAGGTGCAGAGTGGAAGGGATGTGTAGGAGAGAGGGTGATGTTCTCCACATCTTGGGGCCCTGGTCTGAGCCTGACCCTGGGACAGACTGACCATACCATCTGCCCCCCACCACCACATGGAACCAACCTCCATCTCCCTACGGCGCAGAATATCCTAACCTGGACTCCCCCTCTCTACGCTCCAGCCTTCATCTTCCCATGACCACGAGGTCTGCCACTCTGACCTCTACCCACTGCCCACCCGAGGGAGAATACCGTCCACTTTCCCCTGCCCCTTACCCCCACTATACCTGACCAACGTTTGAATCCAAAATATTGTTGCAATGCAGGGCCTTCACAGAACACCTGGTGCCGCTGACCTGCTCCTCCTCGGCTAAGGAGCACGCACAGTCGAGTCAGACCCCCAGCACCTCTGGGCCCCAGCTCCCTCCCTGGCCTCCTCCCTCAGCTCCCAGGAATCCCAGCCCAGCCTCACCCATGAGGGTCAGCTGCTGAGCAGAGTCACTCATGGTCACCCCTGTTCCCTGGGACTGCTGGGATCTGCGGCTTTTATTTGGTGTCCACTGATACTCCTCTGGATGTCCGCATGCTCAGGAAGAGAAAAAAGAACTGAGGAAGGACTGCGGAAGGGTCAGAGGAAGCCAGAGGAGGCAGCTGAAGCTCTGACACAGCTCGTCTCATGCTAGAGAGTTTGAGGTCTCTAAGGGGAGGTGGGAACGTTTTGGGGTTCGTAGCACCACTCACCATGTGAGCAAGTAATGGGATACTTTTGCAGCAATTAGCCTATGGGCTGTGCAACCTACTATTGTACAGCAGGTAACCTACACAATAATTCAGTTTTACTATGTCTCTTCTGCCTGGTGTGGGGATGGAGAACAACTCTCTCCCTTCCTACCCAGGCAGATTATCCTTTGCCTTGGCCTCTCTCACTGTGATTTCCACTGACTTTGCAGTTCTCACGAAATGACCACACTGCTATTAATTGAACACCTGCTCTTCTCTTAACCGGTTCTGGTGGCTAGACAGACAGGTGTCAACTTGACAATTGGAAACGAAGCTCTGGGCACATCTGTGAAGAACTGAGCAAGCCTGCAGGAGATTGTCTGATTGCTATGAGAAGACCCGGTCCCTGGACAAGTGGATCAGGTACAGAGAGCTGGTTTGGTAAGTCGGCATTGTTCAGCATTCTTTGGCGAACTTGCAGTCTGCTAAATCCTATGGATAGGGTGTGGCCAGTTCCCTCGGCTCCTGGTGTTGGTTGTAGGCTCTTCTGCCTAGCTGGACTAAGAGCCGTAACCAAGAATCATAAGAATAAAATCCCCTTGTTCCTCTAAGCTCTTTGATTGTGAATTATCAGCATCATGCAGGCAAATGACAGAGCGCTTTAAGTATTCATGCATTTAACCTCACGACTTGGTGGTAGCTCATTTGTTTTCTCTTTTCAGTCGTGAGAAACCACGTGACAAGATCAGAAAAATTTTCCAGAGTTACCCATCTGGCTAATGGTGAAGCTGGGATGCACTTTGTTCCCAGGGTCCACATTTTAAAACCAAAGCGATTCAACGGACTCAGGAAGAAACAAAAATATCTTCCAGCTGTTTAATTCAGAATAGTCAAAATTGGACCCAAATGGCCCACTGGGTTAAGATACTAAATATACCTTCCTTAAAACTGGAATAATGCTCAATGAAAAGAAATCCAACAAAGCATGAATTCACGAGTGCAAGACTTCTCTGAACAGCAAAAGAATCTAAAGTAAACAATACACATAGAGGGCTGGGGAGATGGCTCAGTGGTTAAAGCCCTTGCCTTGCAAACAAAGGGACCTGAGTTCAGATCCTCACATAGAAGGTGGAACCTGGGAACCACCAGAGCAGCTGGCTGCCAGACAAGCCTTCATGGCCATTCTGGGTTTGATCAGACTCTCAGACTCATAACAAATAGGTGGGAGAGCGATGGAGAATGATTTCCAATATCACTCTTGACCTTCCACAGGCACACATGCTCAAGTAGTCTCTTGTACATACACATATGTGCACAAACCATTTACACACACACACACACTATAAAAACATGTATTAAAGAAGGAAAAGAAAGAAAAGAATATAAGCAGTAAGATTCTATTTCAGATGACTTTCAAGAATGGGTGCATCTACTCTTTACTAATAATTTGACATGGTGCAATTACAGAGTGATTGGGCAGGTGTCTATGATTCACAAGGACACCCCATTATTCTGGTGGAAACACTGCCTTTGTTTTCTATTTCCGTTCCTGTGATGAATACGTGACCCAGACAATTTAGGGGGACAAAGGATTTGCCTGTGTTCGTGGTTCTAGGTTGCAGTACATGACAGTGTCAGAAGAGTTCACACCGCCATCAGGGGTCCAGGGGGTTGCTCGCACCACACCCTAGGAGGAGCTGAGAGGTGCAGGGCACTTTCTCACTTGCCACTCTGTCCAACTGGTTCTCTTCTCACCTCCATTAGATAATCACCAGCGGGGTTGTTAGGGGCTTGCTCAATAATTCTTCCTAGGTGTGCCTTAAGGCTCAGTGCTCAGCTGTCAAGCTGCACTGGGAACTCACTGACACACTCCACTCACCACATTCCTGTAGTGACCCCCCCACTGTGCTCCTGTAGGAACCCTTCTCCATGCTCCTGTAGGGTCCCTTCTCCATGCTCCTATAGTGACCCCTCACCATGTTCCTGTAGTGACCCCTCAACATGCTCCTGTAGTGACCCCTCACCAGGCTCCTGTAGTGACCACTCTCCATGCTCCTGTAGTGACCCCTCACCATGCTCCTCTAGTGACCCCTCTCCATGCTCCTGTAGTGACCCCTCAACATGCTCCTGTAGTGACCCCTCTCCATGCTCCTGTAGTGACCCCTCTCCATGTTCCTGTAGGGACTCATATGGGCTCATTCACATTGCTTAATGGATGAGGGATGAGCTCATGAGACCCCGTCCCACTCTCAAGGAATATGCTGACCAGGGGGGAAGGGGACTCACTTGTTTCAGTGGCTCAGAACTGACGTGTTTGTCACCTATGCTGCATGTGCTGGTGCAGACGGCTCTTGTTGGTCTAAGGGGCCACACATACAAGGGAGGATATGAAGCTTGGAGGGTGTCAGTGTTAGATCTGTCTCTGTGTCCACTCGACAATTGAAAGCTGAGCTTTGGGCACGCTTGTAAAGAATTAGTAGCTAAACCCTGAGGAAGCCTGCAGGAAAATATGCAGTTGATGGGTGGGAGACCCGGCCCATGTTGGGTGGGACTGCTCCATGGGCAGGTAGATAAAACGGAAGGAGCTGATTCAGTAAGGTGACATTCTTCAGCAGTCCTGGACAGACTTGCTGTCTAGCCAGTGGGGTTTGTCCCTCTCTTAGCAATCCTGTGCATATGGTGTGGCCAGTTCCCTTGGCCCCTGGTGTTGGTGTGAGCTCTCCTGCCGAGGTGGATTCAAAACTATAACCAAGAATCATAAGCAGGAATAAAAATATCTTGGCCCCTCCTTAAGCCATTGAGTAATGAATTTATTGGCAACATCAGAGTAGCCATGACAGAAGAAAACATTTGTGGAGAAGAAAATTTCTCTATGGGAGAAGGAGGGGGAAGGAAAAGTAATAGAGAGAAAAAATGGTGGAAGTCACTGTCAAGGAAATGGGGGGAAAAAAAGAACCTGCAGCATCCTCATTTGAGCACAGACATCCTCAGTGAAAATCAGGAAGGAGGGGAAAAAGAAACTGACAGATGGTAGGAAATTCTCACGGATCATGTGTTGTATGAAGAGGGCTATAGCCCCGGCCTGAAGAGGGTTGGCTCGGTTGGTAAAGTGCTTGCTTGGCAAGCAGAAGACCTCGGTTCAGAGTCCAGAACACATAGGAAAATAAAATGCAGCCATTTGGGGGGGGGTCACACAGCTGGTATCCTAATGCCAGAGAGAGAGAAGAGGGATCCTGGTGCTTGCTGACTAGCAAACCTAATCTTCCTGCTAAATTCCAGAGTAAGTGAGAGTCTCACTGCACAGGGTGGAGAGATGGTGTCTCACAGCACAAGATAGAGAGAAGCTGAGAGAGACTCCTGTGGGTGTCCTTTATCCTCCACATGCACACACATGTGCACTCAAACTTGTGCCTACATGTGTCTACACATATCAATGCACACACACACTAAAAGTAAAAGTCCAAATGCTGGAGGGATGGCAGAGTGGTTAAATCTTTTGCTTTACAAACAAAAGGACCTGAGCTTGGACCTCTAGATCACATGTAAAAAAATGCCAGGCAAATATGGTGGTGGGGGGCTGGAGACGTGGCTCAGGGGTTAAGCCTCTGCCTTGCAGGCAGAAGGTCCTGAGTTCGGATCCTAGACCCCACGTATAGACGCCGGGCAGAAGCAGGGGCAGCCTGCGTTTCTGGTCCTGGTAGGGCAGAGCCTGTGAATCCCAGAGGAGAGTAAACAAGGAGGAGGTGGAGGTGGTCCATGGTGGTTCCCGAATTCGTCCGTGGTTCTGCACACACACACACACACACACACACACACACACACACACACGCACACGCACACGCACGCACGCACCACACACACACACACGCATGCATACACGCACAATTGATTAAAAAAATATGGTGGTGGGCTGAATTGTAATTCTGGCTCTGGAAAGTGGAGCCTGGGAAACTGTACCGCAAAGCAAAAAGGAAGTAGAACAATTCAGCGCGATTCCTAAAGTCACCCTTGAGCCTCAACAGGCGCACACACTCATGCCCTCTTCTGCAAACTCTCTCTGTCTCTCTGTCTCTCTCTTTCACACACACACACACACACACACACACACACACACACACACACACACACATTCAAGTGCACTCATGTACACACATATAAAATGAATACATAAATAAAATGCCAAATAAAAGTCCTATATCCATAGCAAATAAAACATACAAAGTGGGACGAGAGGAAAGCAACATGCCTTGTTTTTAAAACTGCAAAAAGACAATACTGAAATGGAAGCACAGAGGCTGGTGAGAAGGCTCAGCAGGAAAAGCACCTGTTCGCACCTGGAGATCTAAGTTAGATCCCTGTGGAGCCCATGTGGTAGAATGAGAGAACTGGCTTCTGAAAGTTGTTCTCTCTCTCTCTCTCTCTCTCTCTCTCTCTCTCTCTCTCTCTCTCTCTCTCTCTCTCTCTCTCTCTCTCTCTCTCTGTCTCTCTCTCTCTCTGAAGCCACATATGACTGTCCAACAGTTGTCTCTCTGGCCTCAGTTCACTGACCACAGCTTTTCCTCTCCTGTTTTTCAACACACTTTTTCTGAAAGTCAGGACTTTCTGATGCCCCCATCAAGACTCTGACTTCTTGTCACTTGTCGGCTGCCAACTTCCCAGCAGGGATTTTCCCCAGCAGCTGCCTGGACTCATAGCTGCAGCCTCAGCAGCTCCGGCAGTCGCTTGAAAACCAACGTGGAGTGTTCTCAATCCTTTTCTCTCTCAACCATGCGTAATTCCCTGAAGAAAGGAAACTGGCTTCAACCAAGTCTTCTCTGTGACCATGCATTTGGACTGTCCATTGGAAGGAACCCAGTGGACACAAACTGGACCCTCTGACCACTCCCATGTGTCAGCTACCAGTTGTTTATGGGTAACTGGACAGAATCCTCCATCCATGACTGGCCTCCTTTGGCCTCATGTCAATAACCACGGCTGTTGTGAATTCATGAGTATCATGGACATGTCATGTTTAGACCATGGCTCTTCACCAACAGCAGCTGACCTGCAACATTTACAGTGGCATCTCATTTGGTTTCTATGAGTATCACAGTTGCTCTTTGCTGTTGCCAATAAATTGGTAGCAAAACAGCTTAAGAGAAGAGGAGAGGGATTATTCTGGTTTAAGGGGCCGAGGGAATTGACCACACCAAGCCACGTAAAGGCTGAGAGAGAGAGAGAGAGAGAGAGAGAGAGAGAGAGAGAGAGAATCCTGCCAACCTCCTCAACCAGTTCCCTCCCTCTTATTCACCTGCCCAGGGACTAGCCCCGTCTACTATGACCTGGGCCTTTCCCTTCGCCTAGACAACCTCCTGCATGTTTGCTCAGGGTTTATTTGTCACGTCCTCTACCACCCTTGTTGGAAGACAAGGTCCCAACTTGGTGAAGACAGCTTCACAGAAGCATTTTCTGGAAACAGGACATGGTTTATTTTGGAATAAATAGTAAAAATATAAAACATATGGGGGTTGTCAGGCTTGCAGCCTGCTCTTAGAAATGGGCAGTTGCTAGGGGCCTGAGCAGTTGCTAGGAACAGCTCCCCTTCACAAATTGAGTCTTGCCTCTTATCTGTAAAGACAATAACAGATAAATTCTCTCTTTTGGGGATGGGGTTTGCCTCTTATCTATTCTTAGGTCCTTCTTGCTTTTTCTCAGGACTAACTAGGCTATTACTTCCCCCTATGGTTCCTGCTCTTTGAACTGGAGATAAGGGTTTTTTCGTTTCCTTTTAGCAAATGGTGTCAAGCCTGCTTGTAACTTCAAATCAAATTCTAACTAGAGATTTCACGTTTACTCTCACACAGTGAATAGATGTCACACCTACATTTTCTTTGTTAGCTAGAATGTATATACACTGATTTTAAAGAAATTAGAGAGTAATTTCAAGAGTCCAAAAACATAGGTGGGTGAACCCCCAAAGTCTAGCATGGATCACAGGCAGTAGGATCCTTAGAGGCAAGGGATTAACAGCCACAATAGTGTTCCTATACTTAAGGGGAACACAGAAAAGAGCTCTAGGCAATGCCACTGAGTCCTTATACCTCATCAGAGAGGAGGGCCCAGAGGGAAGTTTGACATGCACACTAAAGGATGTTCCAGAATGGGGGGAGGGGGTACTGGGAGAAAGGGAGGGGGAAAGGCAGGGGAAAAGGGGGGAAGGAACAAGAGGATCCAGGGAGGGGTGGAGGCAGGGAGGGAGGGGAATGGGGTACTTATCAACTTTGTATGAATGGAAGAAAGAAATAAAAAAAAATTCCCTCAAAAACATGACTCTTGGAGCTGGAGAGGTGGCTCAGGGGTTAAGCCTCTGCCTTGCAGGTGGAAGGTCCTGAGTTCGGATCCTAGACCCCATGTATAGACGCCGGTCCTCGTAGGGCGGGGCCTGTGAATCCTGGGGCAGAGTAAACAAGGAGGAGGTGGAGGCGTCCATGGTGGTTCTGGAATTCGTCCATGGTTCTACACACACACACACACACACACACACACATACACATGCATATACCCACAATTGAATAAATAATAAAAAATTAAAAAAAACAAAAAAACATGACTCTTGATGAACTAATTCAGAAATTCAATAAATATGAGATTATGCCATC
Source organism: Typhlomys cinereus (assembly GCA_023101885.1). Taxonomy (NCBI): domain Eukaryota; kingdom Metazoa; phylum Chordata; class Mammalia; order Rodentia; family Platacanthomyidae; genus Typhlomys; species Typhlomys cinereus. The sequence goes on along the minus strand of JALPQD010000009.1, from coordinate 883,357 downwards.
TGTTCACTAGAATCAGTACACAACTATTTCTTATAGAGCATGTAAGTTAATAGAAAATGAAATAAAATGAATCCTAATATAGTTCCTGCCATTATGACCTAATATAAGCCAACTTATATGATAGCAGCCAGAATTTGGTATCCTCCAAAAGAAAAAATTAATGTATGGCTTATGCCCCCTCCAACAGATTCACTTTTACCATTTATAAAAAATATATAGTAAATACAACACACATATAGTTAATTAAAAACGTGTTCCTTTTTAAAATCCAAAATTCTATAAACAAATTAAAAAGGAGCTCAACCTCCTTGGTGTATTTTAACTAATTCACAAATACAGTCATTGTTTATACAATGACAACAATGTAGACTCAGACCCTGTGGCTGTTTGATAGAGCATTGTAAAATAGATACATTTAGAGAGACTGGGGAAATAAGACAGAGCCTCTTAATATGTAATAGAATCTGTTTGTGTCTTTTCCCTCAAACAATGGCTTAGCTACTTAAAAAAATTTGTTTATTCTTGCTGAATATAGAAAACTGAGAGGGTATGTGTTTGCTTTTCTCCATTTACAGGTGCAGCAACACATTCTTTGCCCTAAAGTTTTCTAGTATAAAACCTATCACAAAACTTTAATAAAATAAGCTCAGATTCACTCAATCCAGAGTTGCCTGTGTCTGTCCTCCATTCGCCTACTCCTTGTTCACCTAGTAAGGAATCCTGGATCCAGGCCATGCACGGACTGTGGCACTTATTAACTCGACCACTGATTTTTTAAAATGTGCCCAAAAACTCGAACCCTCAGCCATCAAGTTGACACCTGTATCTGACCATGACAATTAGCATCCCATCATGATAAATAGTGCCTAGCCCTTTCTTGAACATATTCTCTGGAGATGTGTCTGCCCAATTCCTTTGTCCATTTCCTGCATGTCAATGTGGGGATGTATGTACATGTGCCATGCATGTGTGCACATGTGCAGTATATGTGTACACGTATGTGCAGCTGTGTGCAGACACATGCCCCCAGGTGTGCACACAGATGCCTAAGAGATCTTCACTGGCTGGCCTGCTCTGTAGCTCTCATCTTATTCCTTTGAGACAGGGCATCTCACTGGACCTGGAACTAGACTAGTGTCCAGCAATCCCCAATGATCCTCTACAACTCACTCCCCTCCCCAGCGCTGGGGTTATAGGCACATATGTACCTTTATCCAGTTTTTTAAAATGTGAATGTTGGAGATTCGAACTTAGGTCCTCATGCATGTGCAGCAAGCATGCTTCACCACTGAACCATCTCCGCTGCCCCTTGTTGAGTTTTTTTTTTTTTTTTTTGGCTGAATTATTTGTGTTTCCATCTGATTATTTATTTATTCATTTGAGAGAGAGACAGACAGAAAGAGAGAGAAAGAGAGAGAGAGAGAGAGAGAGAGAGAGAGAGAGAGAGAGAGAGAGAGAACAACTTTCAGAAGCCAGTTCTCTCATTCTACCACATGGGCTCCACAGGGATCTAACTTAGATCTCCAGGTGCGAACAGGTGCTTTTCCTGCTGAGCCTTCTCACCAGCCTCTGTGCTTCCATTTCAGTATTGTCTTTTTGCAGTTTTAAAACAAGGCATGTTGCTTTCCTCTCGTCCCACTTTGTATGTTTTATTTGCTATGGATATAGGACTTTTATTTGGCATTTTATTTATGTATTCATTTTATATGTGTGTACATGAGTGCACTTGAATGTGTGTGTGTGTGTGTGTATGTGTGTGTGTGTGTGTGTGTGTGTGTGTGAAAGAGAGAGACAGAGAGACAGAGAGAGTTTGCAGAAGAGGGCATGAGTGTGTGTGCCTGTTGAGGCTCAAGGGTGACTTTAGGAATCGCGCTGAATTGTTCTACTTTCTTTTTGCTTTGCGGTACAGTTTCCCAGGCTCCACTTTCCAGAGCCAGAATTACAATTCAGCCCACCACCATATTTTTTTAATCAATTGTGCGTGTATGCATGCGTGTGTGTGTGTGTGTGCGTGCGTGCGTGTGCGTGTGCGTGTGTGTGTGTGTGTGTGTGTGTGTGTGTGTGTGTGTGTGCAGAACCACGGACGAATTCGGGAACCACCATGGACCACCTCCACCTCCTCCTTGTTTACTCTCCTCTGGGATTCACAGGCTCTGCCCTACCAGGACCAGAAACGCAGGCTGCCCCTGCTTCTGCCCGGCGTCTATACGTGGGGTCTAGGATCCGAACTCAGGACCTTCTGCCTGCAAGGCAGAGGCTTAACCCCTGAGCCACGTCTCCAGCCCCCCACCACCATATTTGCCTGGCATTTTTTTACATGTGATCTAGAGGTCCAAGCTCAGGTCCTTTTGTTTGTAAAGCAAAAGATTTAACCACTCTGCCATCCCTCCAGCATTTGGACTTTTACTTTTAGTGTGTGTGTGCATTGATATGTGTAGACACATGTAGGCACAAGTTTGAGTGCACATGTGTGTGCATGTGGAGGATAAAGGACACCCACAGGAGTCTCTCTCAGCTTCTCTCTATCTTGTGCTGTGAGACACCATCTCTCCACCCTGTGCAGTGAGACTCTCACTTACTCTGGAATTTAGCAGGAAGATTAGGTTTGCTAGTCAGCAAGCACCAGGATCCCTCTTCTCTCTCTCTGGCATTAGGATACCAGCTGTGTGACCCCCCCCCCAAATGGCTGCATTTTATTTTCCTATGTGTTCTGGACTCTGAACCGAGGTCTTCTGCTTGCCAAGCAAGCACTTTACCAACCGAGCCAACCCTCTTCAGGCCGGGGCTATAGCCCTCTTCATACAACACATGATCCGTGAGAATTTCCTACCATCTGTCAGTTTCTTTTTCCCCCTCCTTCCTGATTTTCACTGAGGATGTCTGTGCTCAAATGAGGATGCTGCAGGTTCTTTTTTTCCCCCCATTTCCTTGACAGTGACTTCCACCATTTTTTCTCTCTATTACTTTTCCTTCCCCCTCCTTCTCCCATAGAGAAATTTTCTTCTCCACAAAATGTTTTCTTCTGTCATGGCTACTCTGATGTTGCCAATAAATTCATTACTCAATGGCTTAAGGAGGGGCCAAGATATTTTTATTCCTGCTTATGATTCTTGGTTATAGTTTTGAATCCACCTCGGCAGGAGAGCTCACACCAACACCAGGGGCCAAGGGAACTGGCCACACCATATGCACAGGGATTGCTAAGAGAGGGACAAACCCCACTGGCTAGACAGCAAGTCTGTCCAGGACTGCTGAAGAATGTCACCTTACTGAATCAGCTCCTTCCGTTTTATCTACCTGCCCATGGAGCAGTCCCACCCAACATGGGCCGGGTCTCCCACCCATCAACTGCATATTTTCCTGCAGGCTTCCTCAGGGTTTAGCTACTAATTCTTTACAAGCGTGCCCAAAGCTCAGCTTTCAATTGTCGAGTGGACACAGAGACAGATCTAACACTGACACCCTCCAAGCTTCATATCCTCCCTTGTATGTGTGGCCCCTTAGACCAACAAGAGCCGTCTGCACCAGCACATGCAGCATAGGTGACAAACACGTCAGTTCTGAGCCACTGAAACAAGTGAGTCCCCTTCCCCCCTGGTCAGCATATTCCTTGAGAGTGGGACGGGGTCTCATGAGCTCATCCCTCATCCATTAAGCAATGTGAATGAGCCCATATGAGTCCCTACAGGAACATGGAGAGGGGTCACTACAGGAGCATGGAGAGGGGTCACTACAGGAGCATGTTGAGGGGTCACTACAGGAGCATGGAGAGGGGTCACTAGAGGAGCATGGTGAGGGGTCACTACAGGAGCATGGAGAGTGGTCACTACAGGAGCCTGGTGAGGGGTCACTACAGGAGCATGTTGAGGGGTCACTACAGGAACATGGTGAGGGGTCACTATAGGAGCATGGAGAAGGGACCCTACAGGAGCATGGAGAAGGGTTCCTACAGGAGCACAGTGGGGGGTCACTACAGGAATGTGGTGAGTGGAGTGTGTCAGTGAGTTCCCAGTGCCAGCTTGACAGCTGAGCACTGAGCCTTAAGGCACACCTAGGAAGAATTATTGAGCAAGCCCCTAACAACCCCGCTGGTGATTATCTAATGGAGGTGAGAAGAGAACCAGTTGGACAGAGTGGCAAGTGAGAAAGTGCCCTGCACCTCTCAGCTCCTCCTAGGGTGTGGTGCGAGCAACCCCCTGGACCCCTGATGGCGGTGTGAACTCTTCTGACACTGTCATGTACTGCAACCTAGAACCACGAACACAGGCAAATCCTTTGTCCCCCTAAATTGTCTGGGTCACGTATTCATCACAGGAACGGAAATAGAAAACAAAGGCAGTGTTTCCACCAGAATAATGGGGTGTCCTTGTGAATCATAGACACCTGCCCAATCACTCTGTAATTGCACCATGTCAAATTATTAGTAAAGAGTAGATGCACCCATTCTTGAAAGTCATCTGAAATAGAATCTTACTGCTTATATTCTTTTCTTTCTTTTCCTTTCTTTAATACATGTTTTTATAGTGTGTGTGTGTGTGTAAATGGTTTGTGCACATATGTGTATGTACAAGAGACTACTTGAGCATGTGTGCCTGTGGAAGGTCAAGAGTGATATTGGAAATCATTCTCCATCGCTCTCCCACCTATTTGTTATGAGTCTGAGAGTCTGATCAAACCCAGAATGGCCATGAAGGCTTGTCTGGCAGCCAGCTTGCTCTGGTGGTTCCCAGGTTCCACCTTCTATGTGAGGATCTGAACTCAGGTCCCTTTGTTTGCAAGGCAAGGGCTTTAACCACTGAGCCATCTCCCCAGCCCTCTATGTGTATTGTTTACTTTAGATTCTTTTGCTGTTCAGAGAAGTCTTGCACTCGTGAATTCATGCTTTGTTGGATTTCTTTTTCATTGAGCATTATTCCAGTTTTAAGGAAGGTATATTTAGTATCTTAACACCAGTGGGCCATTTGGGTCCAATTTTGACTATTCTGAATTAAACAGCTGGAAGATATTTTTGTTTCTTCCTGAGTCCGTTTGAATCGCTTTGGTTTTAAAATGTGGACCCTGGGAACAAAGTGCATCCCAGCTTCACCATTAGCCAGATGGGTAACTCTGGAAAATTTTTCTGATCTTGTCACGTGGTTTCTCACGACTGAAAAGAGAAAACAAATGAGCTACCACCAAGTCGTGAGGTTAAATGCATGAATACTTAAAGCGCTCTGTCATTTGCCTGCATGATGCTGATAAATTCACAATCAAAGAGCTTAGAGGAACAAGGGGATTTTATTCTTATGATTCTTGGTTACGGCTCTTAGTCCAGCTAGGCAGAAGAGCCTACAACCAACACCAGGAGCCGAGGGAACTGGCCACACCCTATCCATAGGATTTAGCAGACTGCAAGTTCGCCAAAGAATGCTGAACAATGCCGACTTACCAAACCAGCTCTCTGTACCTGATCCACTTGTCCAGGGACCGGGTCTTCTCATAGCAATCAGACAATCTCCTGCAGGCTTGCTCAGTTCTTCACAGATGTGCCCAGAGCTTCGTTTCCAATTGTCAAGTTGACACCTGTCTGTCTAGCCACCAGAACCGGTTAAGAGAAGAGCAGGTGTTCAATTAATAGCAGTGTGGTCATTTCGTGAGAACTGCAAAGTCAGTGGAAATCACAGTGAGAGAGGCCAAGGCAAAGGATAATCTGCCTGGGGTAGGAAGGGAGAGAGTTGTTCTCCATCCCCACACCAGGCAGAAGAGACATAGTAAAACTGAATTATTGTGTAGGTTACCTGCTGTACAATAGTAGGTTGCACAGCCCATAGGCTAATTGCTGCAAAAGTATCCCATTACTTGCTCACATGGTGAGTGGTGCTACGAACCCCAAAACGTTCCCAACCTCCCCTTAGAGACCTCAAACTCTCTAGCATGAGACGAGCTGTGTCAGAGCTTCAGCTGCCTCCTCTGGCTTCCTCTGACCCTTCCGCAGTCCTTCCTCAGTTCTTTTTTTCTCTTCCTGAGCATGCGGACATCCAGAGGAGTATCAGTGGACACCAAATAAAAGCCGCAGATCCCAGCAGTCCCAGGGAACAGGGGTGACCATGAGTGACTCTGCTCAGCAGCTGACCCTCATGGGTGAGGCTGGGCTGGGATTCCTGGGAGCTGAGGGAGGAGGCCAGGGAGGGAGCTGGGGCCCAGAGGTGCTGGGGGTCTGACTCGACTGTGCGTGCTCCTTAGCCGAGGAGGAGCAGGTCAGCGGCACCAGGTGTTCTGTGAAAGGCCCTGCATTGCAACAATATTTTGGATTCAAACGTTGGTCAGGTATAGTGGGGGTAAGGGGCAGGGGAAAGTGGACGGTATTCTCCCTCGGGTGGGCAGTGGGTAGAGGTCAGAGTGGCAGACCTCGTGGTCATGGGAAGATGAAGGCTGGAGCGTAGAGAGGGGGAGTCCAGGTTAGGATATTCTGCGCCGTAGGGAGATGGAGGTTGGTTCCATGTGGTGGTGGGGGGCAGATGGTATGGTCAGTCTGTCCCAGGGTCAGGCTCAGACCAGGGCCCCAAGATGTGGAGAACATCACCCTCTCTCCTACACATCCCTTCCACTCTGCACCTGCTCTCCTTGATGGTCTTGGCAGTGCTCGTATTGATAGTGTTGGTACAAGGTGAGGCCGGAGTTGTGCGGTTTTCGTGGGGGGATGACTTCCTCATGGGGCCCTTTGGGACAGTATGTGTGAGCAGGAGGTGGAAAGTGAGAGACGATTCCATGTCTTTCAATGACTTCTAGAAGCTTCTCCGTGATGCTCCCATCTCTCCTTACTACTCTTCTCTCTGGGTGTTAGGATCCCTAGACTGCAGAAAGGATTCAGAAGCACATCAAGTCGGGACATGTCCCAGAAGCTGGGGTGGCGGTACATGCTTGTGCTCCTGGCTACATAGAAGGCTGAGGGAGGGTGACAGTGTGTGCCCAAGGGCGTGAGAGAATCCTGTACAAACAGCGATCTTCATATGCAATAAACAAAACAAACAATTTCTCTTGGGGTTCAGTGCAGTGCATCACACATAGTAGGCACTTAATAATTGCATCTTCTTTCTTCCCCTCCCTTCCGCTTTCTGCACAGTTGTCAAGATCCCAAGAATCCAGGGTCAGGATCCCCAGCCAAAGACTGACTTCTGTGAGTGAAAGCAAACCAGGAGTTCAAAGGTCTCAGGTCTCCACAGGGAAGGGGTTGACTTGCTTAAGCAATGAAATCTCTTCAAGTTTCAGTTTATTCCTCTGCCAACTGAGACAGGGTATGAGAGAGAGAGAGAGACGGCAAACATCATAGTTGGTGTTCACAGGGGATATGCACACAGTTAGCACTGGCTGCTTATAGGAGGCCGCACACACAGTAAGTAAGCTCTCTACTTCACAGGGTAGTGCACAATAGGCACTCGATATTTGCCCTGGAACTCAGGGAGGGATGTAGGGACAGAGAGGCGACTGGTCTCCAGGGTGCTGTGTCTTGGGAGGACCCTGATTCTGAGGAGCTTGAAGGCTAGGCAGATGCAAGAGTGTGGATACCCACGTGTGTCCATCCCAACCCTCCTCTCCCCACAAACAGCTTGCACAGCTTCTGTCCCCGGGACTGGACATTCTTCTGAGTGTCCGGTCTTCTAGTCTTCAAAAGGAATTAAACAATTCACCAGTCAGAAACTGTCTTAGACGCTGAGTAGCAGTGCATACCTCCAGTCCTAGCTACTTGGAATTTGAGAGAAGATGACCATTTGTATCTGAAAGTTTGACACAAGTCATGTCTCAAAATAAAATAAAATAAAATAAAATAAAATAAAATAAGATGCAATATCTCGGGAGGCCTAATTCAGGACTTTGCACACTATAGGTATTTAATATTATATATTTTATTTTTAGTGTTGCATGCAGGAATACAGTAGATTTATATTTTCACCCTTTAATCCTTAATCCCATCCCCTTCCTTTTACCCCAAACAACCTTTCATCTCCCCTGCCAGACTCCCTCTTATTTTCAAGTCTTTTCACTCGTGTGGCCCACTGTGTTTCATCTAGTTTATCTTTGATGACATATGCTTGACACGATTCATGCTCCAGCAAGTATCACATATCAGTGGATATACCATGGAGGAAAGCGTCCTCCTTTTCTTCCCTATCAGCATTAGTCCTCATCAGTCTCTCGGGGAGATGTGGAGCTTCTTGAAATCTTTCTGATTTCATGGTGAGAGATGTTATTGAGACAGTTCCTGTGTGGTTCTCATGAAAATATCCATATCTGCCAGGAAATCATGGCTACCACAGCCCTGACACGTCCAGGAGATGATATCCAGCTCACCACTGACCCACGTCAGGCTCTTACACTCTACAGCCCCTTCTTCCGTGATGTCCCCTGAGTATTGGGGTGTGGTGGGCTAGATGCAGTGTTTAGGGTTGCTACAGGTATTTAATAATTGCAGCTTCTGTTTGTTTCTCTTGGTACAGCCTTGAAGATCCTCGGCTCCCAGAGTCAGAATGAGTCTGAGCAGAAGATCTACCAGGAGATAAACCAACTGAGGGCCGAAGTCCGTGAGTCATGGGGAACCAGAGACCCAGCACTCCATGGGAGAGCAGGTCCCTTGAGTCATTGACTTTTCCTCCTTGGTGGACCAAGACCATGAGGGTAACATCAAGGGTAGAACATGCACATAGTAGGTGCTCAGTGTTTATGTGGTGGTGCACACAGTGGGCACTCAGTATTTACAGGGGGGACCATGCACACAGTAGGCACTCAAGGTTCACATGGGCTACATTAATCAGCCAATAGGAGGAATTTACATTAACAGGATTTATGGGCTGGGGAGATGCTCAATGGTCAGAGCCTTTGTCTCGTGAAAGCAAAAGGACTTGAGTTCGGACCTCCAGATCCCACAAAGCAATGCCAGGTGGGTGTGTGGCAGTGGCCTGCAATTCCAGCCCTGGAAGGCAGAGCCTGGGAAACCCCAAGTCAGCTGGATAGTCAGAATATCCCTAATCCAGGGCTCCGGGTTTCATGGGAGACCAAGGCTCACAACACTGAGGTGGAAGAGTGATCGAGGATGGTTCTAGATCCAAACACACTGACAATCCACATTCTCCATCTCAGACACTGTGCATGGAGTAGGTACTCACTCAGTTTTCACCAGAGCCAGGCATACAGTAGGCAGTCAGTGGAGCCACAATCATGGCTTCCCTTCTGAGACTTGAACCCCTTCTTTTCATAGTGTGGTGGATAAAGGGCCAGGACTCCTGGATGTCAGGTTCCCTCGTCTGTGCAAAGATTATACAAGAAAAATCAGCATCCTGGATGCTGGGGTGGGGCACATGCCTGTAATCTAGCTATGATGATCTATGGCCAGAACTGTGAGAAAAAACACAATGTCCCTTGGCACCCTGTGCACGCAGTGGGTGTTTAATAATTGCAGTGTCTTTCTTTTTTCCTTCCTGCTTGGTGCAGTCTCCAAGATGCCCAACTTCCAGAGTCAGAATGAGTCTCAGCAGAAGATCTGCCAGGAGCTAAACCAACTGAAGGCTGAAGTTCGTGAGTCACGGGGAACCAGGGGCCCAGCACTCCACGGGAAAGCAAGTCCCTTGAGTCACGGACTTTATGGTGTTAAGCCTAGATTTCCTCCTTGGTGGATCGAGACCATGAGGGTAACAGCAAAGGTAGAACGTGCACATAGTAGGTGCTCAGGATTTGTGTGATGGTATGCACAGTAGGCACTCAGTGTTTACAGGGGCCATACACACAGTAGACACTCAGTGTTTACAGGGGCCATGCACACAGTAGGCACTCAGGGTTCACATGGGCTACATTAATCAGCCAATAGGAGAAATTTACATTAACAGGATTTATGGGCTGGGGAGATGCTCAATGGTCAGAGCCTTTGTCTCGTGAAAGCAAAAGGACTTGAGTTCGGACCTCCAGATCCCACAAAGCAATGCCAGGTGGGTGTGTGGCAGTGGCCTGCAATTCCAGCCCTGGAAGGCAGAGCCTGGGAAACCCCAAGCCAGCTGGATAGTCAGAATATCCCTAATCCAGGGCTCCGGGTTTCATGAGAGACCCAGGTTCACAACACTGAGGTAGAAGAGCGATCGAGGATGGTTCCTGAGGTCCCCTTTGGACTCTACACCAGCACACATTCAAGTGCAGCTGTGTGCACACACCTGAGCATGCACACACGCATGCATGCACACATGCATGCACACACACACGCGTGCACGCACACATGCATGCATGCACGCACACAGACACAAAAGTAAGAAAGAAAAAAAGAGGACTGGCCCAACCATGGCTGCCCACCTGATGGACAGACCCAGACTCCAGCAGGTGCTTGGGTTCATGAGGCAGAATGCTTCAGTGTCCCCATGTGGCATTGACAGCCTCTAGGATCCCTGGAGACCTTCTGGTCCATGTTGGGGGGCTGGAGACACTGGGCTCCCATGTCAGTGAAGGATGGCGGGGGCGCACAGTAGACACACTCACCAGGAGGATGTGAAGACAGGCGGAAGTAGCCCTGTTTTCTCCTCCGACCTCTTTGTATCTAGGCCACCCCTGGGAGGTGCAGCCCACCCAGGGGAGGGTCTTCCTCTCTCAGTTAATTCTTCCAGGAGATGCCATCGCAGACCCACCTACATGAGGCTCTCGTCGTCGATTCTAGATCCAAACACACTGACAATCAACATTCTCCATCTCACATTTTCACAATGTGGTGGATAAAGGGCCAGGACTCTTGGATGTCAGGTTGCCTTGTCTGTGCAAAGATCTTATAAGAAAAATCAGCATCCTGGATGCTGGGGTGGGGGCACATGCCTTAGTCTAGCTATGATGATCTGTGACCAGGACTGTGAGAAAAGACACAATGTCCCTTGGCACTCTGTACATGCAGTGGGTGTTTAATAATTGCAGTGTCTTTCTTTTTTCCTTCCTGCTTGGTTCAGTCTCCAAGATGCCCAACTTCCAGAGTCAGAATGAGTCTCAGCAGAAGATCTACCAGGAGCTAAATTAACTGAAGGCTCAAGTCTGAGTCGCCGGAAACCCAGGGCTTCCAGAGCCTGGGGGAGGCAACGTGGGGCAGTGTGATGGAGTCATCGGACCTTCGAGAGCCTCAGTTTTCTCCTCTTTGAACTGAGATAACATGGCACTGAGTGCTCACAGAGCCATGCATATAATAAGCACTCAGTGTACCTGGAACATGCATTTAGTAGGCACTCAACATTCACAGGGGTCATGCATGCAACAGGCATTCAGCATTCAGAGGAGTCGTGCATGCAGCAGGTACTCAACATGCACTCAGTATTGACAAGGGCATTCACACAGCTAGGTACTCAGTGTTCACAGGGACTATGCACATAGTGGGCACTCACCATTTGCCGGGGCATGCATACAGCAGATGCTCAATGTTCGTAAGACCATACACACAGTAGGCACTCAGAGGTCACAGGACCATGCACATAGTAGGCACACCACTCACAAGAGCTGAGCATATGATGTTTACCGGAGCTATGCATACATTAGGTACCTAAGGTTCACAAGAATTGAGCACACAGTAGGCACTCAAAATTCGGACAGTCTCTGCCCTCTGCTCTGAGCGTTAAGCCCCTTCTCCTCCTCCCAGTCTGGAGGAGATGCATCAGATGCCCTGGGTCTCCTGGGCTAAGGGAGGGATGCAGGGAGCAGAGAAGCAACTGGTCTCCAGAGTGTCGAGTCTTGCGGTGGGGAGGGGGGCTGATTCTGGGGAACTTGAAGGCTGGGCAGACACAAGAGTGTGGACTCACAAGCGTGTATATCCTGACCTTCCCTTGCCTCACAGACAGCCTGTGAGGCCCCTGCCCCCGGGACTGGATGCTCTTCTGAGTGTTAGGTCTTCTAGTCTTCAAAAGGAATTAAGTTTAGAAACTGTCCAGATGCTCAGGTGGCTCTTTGGGCTGCAGTAGAAAAATCATCTGTGTCCAGGAGTTTGAGAGAATCCTCAGCAATATACTGAGAACCATGTTTTTTAAAAAATGACACAATTCCCCCCAGAGACTTGGTGCAGGATGTCACACAAGGTTGACACTTAATAATTGCACTTTCTTGCATCTTCTAGACATAGTGTCAAAGTCGCAGGCACAGGAGGAGGCCAAGCAGGAGATGATCCGCCAGGAATTGACTCAGCTCAAGTCCGAGATCCGTGAGCAGACGTAGCCAGGTTCTCGGGCTTCCACAGGGGATCGAGCCCCTTGCTTCATCTGATCTGTTTAGACCTGAGTTTCCCCTGTGTGAATTAAGACTGTAAAGCAACAGCAGGGTGGCAATGTGTATTTGCAAGAGCGTGCACCCAGTATGCATTCATTGTTTATGAAGACCATGTGCACAGTAAGGACCCAGGGGTATATCAGGATTTATAGTGGAACAGAGCCTACAGACTAAACATACATGAATGGGGGGGTTATGAGGCTGGCATATCCTACTCAAGCTGCTTGCATGCCGGAGAGGCTGAGAAGCCTGGAGCCCCTCAATCCTTGAGGCTGCATGCCTCGGTGGTTCCAAACTTGAGTGAAAGGCCTTTAGGATTCCTGGAGGGTCCTCAGTCTTTGGTCCACAGGGAAAGTGGAGGGAAGTAAAATTCTGAAGTCGGCAAGAGATCTGTCTTCAAAAGCAGCGGCAGCCTCAAGGTAGATGCCCTGGCCAGCTAGCAGCCCCGCCTCACCCTGGGACCCCCTTTGTGTCTGATGCACCCTTCGGAGGCACAGTCCACTCTGGGGGAAGTTCTTCCCTCCTGAGATAATCCTCCTGGGAAAAACCCTCAGAAGCCAGACTTGAGGCACATCTCTTAGAAGATTCCACTTTCAATCACATTAACAACTGTGATTAACTATCCCAGGGTCACGCACACAGAAAACACTCAGTTTTCATGGGAATCATGCATACAGCAGGCACTCAGGACTCACAGGGTCTCACACACACAACAAGCACTCAGTGTTCACAAGGGCTGTGCACACAGTGGACAACTAGTGCTCACAGGAGCAGCGCATGCAGCACTCAGCTAAGCCCACTTCCTGGACATTGTTTTGAGCCATGGACCCCTACGTCCTCCTGTCACGAGGAGATGGGGCAGGTTCCCTGGTCTGAGGTTTTCCTAATTTTCCCAAAGGGTTTAGTAGTGAGAAACATCATTTCTTACTACTGGAGTGGGGGTACAGCTTATGGTTCTGCCCACCCGGTTAGCCCATGTTCATTTGTACCTGGGGGGTGGGGTAATGAAAGAGACAGTGGCAAGAGAGGGAGAACTATGAAACAGAGGAGGAGGAGGAGGAAGAAGAGAAGGGGAGGAAGAAATAGAGCAGGAGAAAGAGGATGAAGAGCAAGAGAAGGAGGAGGAGGAAGATCAGGAGGAAGAGGAAGAGGAAGAGGAGAGAGAGCTAAAGGAAGAGGAGGAAAAGTAGGGGGAGAAGAAATAAGAATAGAGGAAATGTCAGAATGTCCCTTGGACCTAATGCTGTGTATAGCACACAGTAGGTGCTAAATAATTGAGTTTCTTCCTCCCTTCCTTCTTCCTTTCCGCTTTCTTTTTCTTCTTTCCTTTCTTCTTTTTTTGTTTTTTCTTTCTTCCTCGATTCCTTTTATTTCTTTCCTTCCTCTTTTTCTTTTCCTTCTTTCCTTTCTTCCTTCTTTCTTTCCTTTCTTTTTCTTTCTTTCATTCTGTCTGTTTCTCTCTCTCTCTCTCTTTTTCTTTTCTTTTCTTTTCTTCTTGCATAGTCTCCAAGATCCCCAATTCGCAGGGACAAGACGCATCCAAGCAAGATAAAATCTACCAGGAACTGATCCAGCTCAAGGCCAAAATCAGTAAGTTGGCCAGAAGCCAAACATCCCAGGGACCTGAAAGGTCTCCATCAACAGAGGGGAAATATGGGGCTGGGGGAGCAGGTCACTGGAGAAATGTCCTTAAATCTCGGTTTCTTCTAAACAGCAAGAATGGTACTCAGTGCTCACGGGAAGGGGGAGGACGCACATACTTGGTTCTCCATGCTCGCTGGGGGCATTGTACACCGCAAGCACTCAAATCAGTCTCTGGCATCCGTTCTGGGTGCTAAGCCCCTCCTCCTCTCAGTCTGGAGGATGCATCAGGACGCCTTGGGTCTCCTGGGCTCGGGGAGGGATGTGGGGAGCAGAGAGGTGGACTGGTCCCCGACTCTGAGAAACTCGAAGGCTGGACAAATGCAGGAGCATGGACGCCCAAGTGTATCCATCCCGACCCTTCAACCCCCATAGACACCCTGTGCCGCAACTGCCCCTGGGATTGGACGTTCTTCCACAGAAACTGCTACTTCTTCTCCACGTCCCAACTTAACTGGCATGACTCCTTGACAGCCTGTCGCGAGTTGGGGGCGCAGCTGGTTGTGGTGAAAAGCGACGAGGAGCAGGTGCATCTGGGGGCGAGGCACCTTTCATTGCTCTAGTGTCCTGGGGTTGATACAAAATTGTCTTTATTCTTATATCTTTGCACACACATGCATGCGTGCTTCTGTTTGTGTGTATGCGTGCGTCTGTGTGTATGTGCAAAACTGCACTTGAGTATATGCCTGTGGAGGCCCAAGGTTGACTTCAGAAGTCATCCCGAATTGCTCTACCTCATTGCTTTGCTCTGGGGTTTTCCAGGCTCTGCCTTCCAGGGCCACAATTACAGACTACTGCTATATCCACTGGCCATTTTCACATGGGATCTTTGGATCTGAACTCGGGTCCTTCTGCTTGGAAGGCAAAGACTTTAACCCCTGAGTCGTCTCCTATCCCTGACTAATAAAGTTTCCTGCGTGTGGGACCACATAGTGCAGTAGGAAAGAGAGTCTGGTCACTTATGATTAAGTTCAAGCCTTTGGCATGGAATCCAGAACCTGAACTCTCAGGAGTGCCTGGGGGGATATCCACAATGCTGTTAGAACCATGGCGTCCACCAACGTGCTCTTTGAGAGACAGAAAGTCCTGACGTGCAGCTGGGGAGACAGCTCAGGTGGGAAAGTGCCCACCTCATAAGTCGGAGAACTCCAATGCAAGCCCTGGGGACCATGTTAAAAAAAAACACGGGGGCTAAGGGTTAAGGTTAAGTTAAAGACTCTTCCTGGCAAGCAGAAGGTTGAGTTGAGATCCCCAGAGCCCAAGTAAAAAAATACCAGGCAGAAACGGCAGTGAGCTGTAATTCTGGCCCTGAAAGGCAGAGCCTGGGAAATCCCAGAGCAAAGCAATAAGGATGTAGAGCAATCCAGGGTGATTCCTGAAGTCACCTTTGGGCTTCTGTAGGCACACATACTCAAATGGCCCCTTGTACACACACAGACACACACAGACACACACACACACACACACACACACACACACACACACACACACACACACCACATGACAATATTCCTCCTGACTCCTTCCCCCCATCAGAGCTTTCTGCAGCAGACTGCTAAGACTAAGGGTCTAACCTGGATGGGGCTGTCAGACCTGACTAAGGAAGGCACGTGGATCTGGGCAGACAATTCACCTTTGCCATCCAGGTAGGTTGGCAGGGAAGGGAACAGCCTGTGGGTGGGCAGGGAGCCTCGAAAATCTCACTCTCTTCGGGGCTTGTCTCCCCCCTCTCCGGTCCCTCGGGAATAAGAGATGCCCCCATTAACAGATGGAAGAATGAGGGTCTTCATAACCACAGACAGAAGGAATAGAAGCTTCTATTCTTCATAGCTGTTATAGGGGCTTGAGTCTGAGGGGTCTTGATTCCAGCAAATGGCATTGAAGTATGAAACACACACACCCCACATATATATATGATGTATATAGATATAGATGTTAATTTTTATCCTTTGACATTTTCATGCACGGATACAATGAATTTGTGTGTTTTCCCCCTTCCTACTCAATCCCACCCCCTCCTGTGTCCCACTTCATACTTTATCCCTTTCAGCCAGTCTCCCTCCTACTTTCTAGTCTTTTTGCACATGTGCCCACTGGGTTTCATCTGGGATGTCTGTACTGGCAGGTGCCTGAGTATTTGCTGAGGCATGGATGACTTATCAATGCACAAATCATTGAAGAAAATAGGTCCTCCTCCCCCATCTGACATTAATCTGCCATAGTTCCTGAAAGACTATTGGTTACTTTAATCTGAGGCCATGCCCTCCCAAACTCTGGCCCACAGGGCAATGACTCAGGCATCCTATCCCGTATACACCCAAGATGTGTCTAACACATGCATTCAGGGAGGGACACATGGGTGTCCTGTCGTCTGGAAGCTAGACACAGGGTCCTGAGGATGTCCCTCATGTTCCATGGCTACCTTCACAGCTTCAAGAAGTACTGGAACAGAGGCGAGCCCAATAATATTGGGGAGGAAGACTGCGTGGAGTTCTCCGGGGACGGCTGGAATGACTCCAAGTGTGACCTCAGAAAGCTCTGGATCTGTAAGAAGTCTGCCACCTTGTGCACCTCCGACTGACGGCTGGTGGGCCTGTCTCAGCCTCTGGAATCTGAAATTCCCCTCTGGATGGAAGGGACTTGACTCTTGTTACTACAGCCCCTTTCCCTGGTGTTGGTGTGGAGATGTTAACAGAAGCACCAACCAGGAGAGAAAGTTGAATGGCCTCTGCTATCACTGTCTGCCTTATTCCCTTGAGGTGGGGTCTATCTGTGAGCTGTAGGTTTGATTAGAGACCCAGCCGCAAAAAGATTAAGGTCGAAAAGAATGATGGAGGATGATTCCAGATATTAACCACAGGCCCCCAATATGTGTTAACACATGCATGTAAACTCACCTTCTTGCAGGCTAAGCTAGTGACCAGCATGCTTCACGGGTCTTCCTGTCCTGCCTGTCTTCTCCTCCAGCTCTCCCCAACTTGTTGTCCCAGCTCCTGGGAGTTGTGTTGGAGGTATCTGTCACCCATCTTCCAGTGGATACGCACTCTTAAACGAAGACTCCCAAGTCAGGCTCGTTAGTGCTCTTGTCTACAGGATGATGGAGAAACGGCCATGTTGGGCCAACATAGGACAATTCTGAAGGACTGATCAGTTATCAGAGCCCCCCATGAAGTTGTTGAGGATGCTAATAGGTCTCTTCAGCCGGACTTGTAATACTGGTCATTCTTGCTCTCTATCTCCAAGGCACAATAAATATGCATGTTTCATCCTGAGTAAGATGAGTGTCTGGATGCTCAGAGCAAGCTGGCTAGCCAGACCACTCTTGTTATTGAGCTCTGGGTTTGATTAGAGACCCAACCTCAAAAGAATAAGGTGGAAGAGCGATGGAGGATGATTCCTAACCTTAAGTATTCACATGCATTAACCTGTACTTGCAAACCTGCATATGCATACACACTTACACTACACACACGCATACACACACACACACACACACACACACACACACACACACACACACACGGACCTGGGTTCAGATCCCATGCAAAAAGGCCAGGCAGATGTGGGAGCCCATCTATAACTCTAAACCTGGAAGTCAGAGCTGGGAACCCCCAGAGCGAGCTGGCTGCCAGACGAGGCCTCGTGGCTGCTCTGGGTTTAATGAGAGATCCAGGCTCACAACAGTGAGGTGGGAGAGTGATGGAGGATTCCTGACATCACCCTTGGGCCTCCACAGATGCACATGCTCAAGTGCCCTCATGCACACCCAGAAATACACGCACTGTACACATATACATGAAAAAAAATTTTAAATGGTAACATTCAACAGCTTTTGTGCCTTGAGTCGTTATGTCACTGATACTTTAGGAGAAGCAAAAGCGAAAGACAAAAGGGTATGGAGGGGAAAAGGAGAAGGAGAAAGAGAGAGAGAAAGGAGGGGGGAAAGGGAGGTAAAGGAGAGAGAAGAGGTGAAAAGAAGAAGGGAGAGAGGGGGGGGTGTTGCATGCTGCATGGCCCACGGGTTACAGAAAGAGCTGTAGGCAGGAAACCAGAGCTGGTAGAGCTACAAAGTATGGAAACTGAGTGATCCAGAAACTGGATTTTGTTCTAATCACTGAGGAATCTTCCGCAAAGTCTCTCTTCCCGCCCCAGTCCCACTGTGGAACCATCCTCTGTGTTGATTCATTTCTCAGAGAACCCCTGAGCCACAGACATGGGACTGTCACTCATGCACATAGCTGGCTGTTCTTGGGAGCTTGGGTGACCCAAGCCATCTCTGCCCCGCCGGGGTTGCTGCATCTGGTTGACTGGTCTGTGCTTGAAGTCGTTTGGCAGCATTTCTGGGGCTCTCCATTAGGAGGCCAAGGGGTGGGACTCACTGAGGACCCCTCCTATTAGAACCCCTCATACTGACACACCCTGTTTGCGTCTTCTGGGAGGTTCCGGGAAGTTGATCTGCCTGCATCTGCCAGGGCTTGATGGTTCTTACAGCTGCAGACCTGTTGGTTGCAGTGGTTACAAGCCGTTTAAAATAATTTTTTAAATATATCTCAAAAAAGAAAAAGAAAGAATTGTGGGCTGACTGGCTAGCTGGCGAGACAATTCAGTGGCTACAGCACCAGTGCACAAGTCTGGTGACTGGAATTTGATCCCCAAAGCACACCTGGAGGAAAAAGAGAAGCAACTACTGAAAGTTGCCTTCTGACCTCCATGCATCTGCTGGGAAAGGTATAGATAGACCTTCTCTGTCTGGGGGTCTGTCACTGTTTGCCTGCACATTGCTGAAAAATCACATCCAAATGGCTTTAAGAGGAAACAAGGGTTTTTCTTTTGGTTTGCGATTGTCTGGTTATATCTCTTAGCTGGAGTGACAGGAGAGCTCACACCAACACCAGGGGCTAAAGAACTGTCACACCATATCCACAAGGACGGCTGAGAGAAGAGCAAACCTCACTCGCCAGACAGTATGTCTGTCTGATCTACAGAACAATGCCAGCTCTCTGAAGCAACTCCCTCCATCTTATCCACCTGCCAGGGGAAAGTCCCACCCATCATGGGCTGGTTCTTCTCACATCAATTAGACAGTCTCTGGGATTGCTTAGAGTTTAACTCAACTACTAATTCGCCACAACTGTACACAGAGCTCCAGCCTTCAATTTCAAGTTGACACCTGTAACTAGTTATGACATACTCTCTCTGTCTTTCCATGTCTCTTTCCTTGTGTCCCTATCTCTGTCTCTGTCTTTTGATCTGTCTCTCTGTCTCTCAGACACACACACAGCCTCTCTCTCTCTCTCTCTCTCTCTCTCTCTCTCTCTCTCTCTCTCTCTCTCTCTCACACACACACACACACACACACACAAGCATGCAAAAAAAAAAAGATTGTGATTTTTTTTGTCCTACAACATAAACATGTAACACTTCCACAGTAGGACGCAGTATTTGGAGCAACCTAAATCCATGTTTAACAGGCCATGGTCCCTCATACGAAACTCCAGAAAAAAAGTATCTCTTTTTTAACCATTTTTATTTTTTAATATCATTTTGTACTTTCATCCATACAGTAAATGTTAAATAAATTTGATTCATATTCTGGCATGCATCCTTAAAAATGAAAGAAGTAGAAATCTGGAGAGATGGTCCAGGGACTAATCTATTTCACAAATAGGATCTGAGTTCAAATTCCAGATTCCATGTAAAAAAGCCAGACATGGCAACCTGCACTTGTGACCCTGAAAGATGGAGCCTGGCAAAAAGGAAGTAGAAGCAATCTAGGATGATTCCTGAAGTCACCCTTGAGTCTCCACAGGGACACACAGTGCATGTAGAAAAAATAAACCAAGTAATAAAGCATCCTATGTATTCATTGACGAGACACACAGCAAATAAAAAGTTGCAAAGGATTACTATGCTGACTTTGTACTTGTGCGTAAATATATGATATACTTACAATTTCTTACAAAGATATTCCAGATACGATTACTCCTGAGTTTACCTGGTAGAAGCCAAAAAAGGCTCCTCAAGAGTCCTGAGAGTTTTCACTCACTACTTGGAGTTGGTACTATTTTAGTATCTTCTTTTTTATTATTTAAGTTTCCTGACCCTTAAGGGAAAGGCTAGGTGTCCCCTCTGGCTGAGTGACCCACAATCATCTTTCCTCTGCCAACCACCAACTATTGCCGAGCACAGCTTCTGGGCTGACGATTGCTGACTGCGCAACTCTGGAGATTTCCTGAGAGTATCTGCCTGTGAAAAACAACATGTGGTGTTGGTCTTTCTGAGACTGAGTTACCTCATTCGGTATGATTTTTTTTCCAGCTCCATCCTTTTACTTAGGAATTTCATCTCTTTTTACACACACACACACACACACACACGCACGCACGCACGCATGTGTGTCCTACAATATAAACATGGAATCATCCTGCATTGCTTCTACCTCCTTATGGTTTTTCTCTGGCTCTACCTTCCAGGGCTGGAAGCACAGCTGCTGTCATTTCCACCTGGCATTTTTTTTCTTTTATTACATTTTTTTGCCTAGTTATTCAGCTCAGTAGGTACCCCCCTTCTCTCTTCTACCTTCCTCTCCCCCATTCCATTCTCCCTCCCTTACCACTCTCCCCCCCCCATCACCCCTTTTCCTTCCCTTCTCCTCTCTTGGTGCTTCCTGCTTTCTCCTTCCCATCTTCCAGAGCATCTGTTTATGTGGGTGCTGAATTTACCCCTGAGTCGTCTACTCTAGTAAGGGTTCAGGACTCAGTGGCATAGCTTGGGCACCCTTTTTAGGCTGCCCACCTAAAGCCTTCTCCTTTGTGATCCGTGTTAGACTTCGGGGGGTTGTTGTCATGTCAGCCATTGTGCAAGTCATGGAAGGTTCAATCACGCTGTGGTTATATCCTGGCTGCTTCAGTCCTGACTTGTGTGGAGTATTTTGCATGTTGTTGGTCCTCCCCATCCTTAGGCTCTTATAATCTTGCCACCTCCTCTTTCTTAATAGCTGTATAATGCTCCATTGTGTATATATAGCACGTTTCACCACATTCCAGAATGAATTAATTTTTACTCTCTTGTGTAAATTTAGTTGTATCCCTTGATAGTTTCCTGGGTGAATAATTTATGTCATTTTCACTCTATTTACTCAAATCCATGGCCCTCCCTTCTTCTCCCATTGAAAACCTTCCCACCCAGTCTCCCTCCTACTTTTTAAAAAATATTTTTTTATTTGTTTTGCATATGAGTGTGTATGTATAAGAGGGCACTATGTGCTCTTGTGGAGGACCAAGGGTAACTTCAGGAATCATCCTGGATTGCTTCTATCTCCTTGCTTCGCTCTGGAATTTCCCAGACTCCGCCCACCAGGACTGGAAGTCCAGGCTGCTGCTGTTTCCACCTGGCATTTTTACATGGGACATGGGATCTTAACCCTGAGCCATCTCCCTAGCATCTCTCTCCTTCTTTCATGACCTTGTGTGTGTACCTATATGCATTTGTGTGCATGCATGCTGGAAGTTCAGGCTGCTGCCATTTCTGCCTAGCATTGTTACATGGAACCTGAACTTAGGACCTTCTGCTTGCAATGTAGTGTCTTAACCCCTGAGCCATCTCTCCAACCTGGAAAACAATTTAAAAGATGAGATTCCTTCCTCCCATCAGAGCTTCCTTCAGCAGACTGCTAAGACTGAGGAATTAACCTGGATGGGGCTGTCACACCTGACTAAGGAAGGCACGTGGATCTGGGCCAATGATTCACCTTTGCCATCCAGGTAGGTTGACAGGGAAGGGACAGCTTTCGAATGGGCAGGGAGTCTCGAAACTCTCGCTTGAACTGTCTTTAGAGCTTGTCTCCCCCTCTCTCCAGTCCCTTGGGCATAAGAGCTGCCCCATCTACAGATGGAAGAAGGGGGGAGTCTTCACACCCACAGATAGAAGGATTGGAAGCTTCTATTCTTCAGAATTGTTAACGAGGTGTGAGTCTGAGGAGTGCTGATTCTAACACAGAGTATTAAGATAAACGAGATCTATTCAGGCTGCCAGGAGAGGGGATTTCAACTTCAGTTGAAAACATAGCTTGTTGGGCCACTGTAGCTCAGCTGTTGGAGTGCCTGCCTGGCACGAGTCCTGGTCCATCCCTAGTCTATATACACTAAGTGTGGTTGTGCCACACCTGTCATTTTGGCACTGGGTATGGAATCAGGGGGATTAGAAAATTCAAGGTTATTTTTGGCTATAAAGTGAGTTTCAGGCCACTCTAGGCTCTATAAGAGGAAGGAAAGAAGGAAGGGAGGAAGGAAGGGAGAGGAGGGAAGGGGGAGAAGGGAAGGGGGAGGAGAGAAGAAGGAAGGGGAAGGAAGAAATAGAAAGAAGGAAGGAAGGAAGGAAGGAAGGAAGGAAGGAAGAAAGAGAGACGATGAGAGAGAATGAGAGGGGAAAGAAAGAAAGAGAAAGAAAAAAAGAAGAGAGAAAGAATGAGAGAGAGGAAAGAAACAGAGAGAAAGAAAGAAAGGAAAGAGAGAGAGAAAGGAAAGAGAGAGAGAGAAAGAAAGAAAGAGAGAGAGAAAGAAAGAAAGAAAGGAGAAACAAAAAGAGACAGACAGAAAGAGAGAGGGAGGGAGGAAGGGAGGATTGGGGCTCACAGTTGGAGGGTACAGCCCATCATGGAGGAGATGTATCAGAGGGCACTGTGTGTCCCTGTGGAGAACCAAGGGTGACTTGGTGGCATGGTGGCAGCTGCTTGAAAGGTGGTCAGGAGGCATCCACAGTCAGGCAGCAGAGAGAGAGACGCGTGCAGGGGTCAGCTCACTTGCTCCTGTACACAGCCCAGGCACCCAACACAAGCTGCAATGCAACCCACGTGCAGAGTGAGTCTTCCCACCTCAGTCAGCCCAGTCTAGGAACTTGCTCTCATACATGCCCAGATATTGGCCTCCTGGGTGGTTCTAGATCTTGTCAAGTTGAGAAATCAACATTAACCACCCCGGCTGGGTTCTTTAGCTCATCTGGCAGACAGATGTGCCAAGAAAATATTTCCCACATTCTGTCAACTGCCTACTGGGCATTGGTGTAAATACCCAGCTCTCTCTTCCTTTGAGGGTGCCATGTTGAATCCTGGGGATGGAGATGGGACTCACAACTTTCTTTTTTTTTTATTTCCACTCATACAAACTTAACAGGTACACCGTCTACAACTTTCTATCAGGAAGGACTTGCTGGGAGAAAATAGACCACCATCAAGGACTGCAAAGGGTGACATCCAATGGATGGAGCCAAGGGCATTGCAGGAGCAGCAAAACGGAAAAAAATCATCAAACCATAATTCAGAACACCAGAGACTCTATATCAACCACCTGGAACTGGGCCAGCCTAATCTCTCCCCATCCTGAAGCTCAGGGAAATTTGCAGAAGAGGGGGCGGTAAGATTGTAAGAGCACAAGGATGGGAGGAGTAATGATATACAAGATACTCCACACAAGTTAGGGCCGAAGCAATCATAATAAGACTTTGCATGACCTGCGCTATGTCCAACACATTATTGACCCCACAAAGTCTAGCATGGACTAAAGGCACTAGGATCCTTGGAGGCTAGGGACTGACAGTCACAGTAGTGTTCCTAAGCTTAAGGGGAACACAGGAAAGGGTTCTGGGAAATGCCCCTGGGTCCTTGCATCTCATTGGAGAGGAGGACCCAGAGGAGAGTTTGGCATGTACATTAAAGGATGCTCTGGGGATTGGGGGAGGAAGGCAGTGGGGGGAAGGGGAGGGAGGGGAGAGGGGAGGGGGGAGCAGGGGGGTGGAGGAAGGTGGAGGAAGGGAGGGGACCGGTGTACCTGTTAAGTTTGTATGAGCGGAAATAATAATAACAAAAAAAAGGTTAAAAAAAGGACTTGCTGGGCTCAATGGGTAAAGGCATTGGCATGCAGGTTTGGGATCCCGAGTTTGATCCCCAGAACCCACATAAACATGAAAGGAGACTCCCTACTGTTGTGTGAATGCTTTCCCTTGGAAGATGCCAAAGGATCATCTTTCTACCTCAGATAAGAGTCACATGAGAGACTAACTTGCCAAGGTCCAATTTGAGAGCCAATGAGTTCATTGGGGTTCTTTGAAAGAGTAAGGGTGAAAGTTACTGACAGGAGAAAGGGCGACTTGAAGGTAGATACATCACCAGAAAGTCCAGCCCAGGTGGCTGACAGGTTCCCCATGGCTACTGGGATCCCTCTCAACCTCAATGAACCTCTTTCTCCAAGGTCAGCCTCCCACCTGGTCTGGTTCTTGTGAATATTTTTTTTTTAATTTTTTTATTATTTATTCAACTGTGCGCATGTGCATGTGTGTGTGTGTGTGTGTGTGTAGAACCACGGACGAATTCGGGAACCACTATGGACACCTCCACCTCCTTCTGCCCTGGGATTCACAGGCTCCGCCCTACCAGGACCAGAAGCGCAGGCCGCCCCCGCTTCTG
Organism: Typhlomys cinereus; assembly: GCA_023101885.1. NCBI lineage: Eukaryota > Metazoa > Chordata > Mammalia > Rodentia > Platacanthomyidae > Typhlomys > Typhlomys cinereus. The sequence goes on along the minus strand of JALPQD010000009.1, from coordinate 859,011 downwards.
CCTGGCGTCTATACGTGGGATCTGGGATCCGAACTCAGGACCTTCCGCCTGCAAGGCGGAGGCTTAACCCCTGAGCCACCTCTCCAGCCCTGGTTCTTGTGAATATTGAGTGATAAGGGACTGACCATGTCAGGCCAGCACACAGCAGTCTTGAGGGTTGTTGCCGTCTGCCTGCATGGTTGCTGATAAATGACCATCACACAGCTTAAGGGAACAAGGAGTTTATTTTCTTACAATAGTCCGGTTACAGTTCATAGTCCAGCTTGACAGGAGAGCACACACCAACACTAGGGCTGAGGGAACTGGCCACACCATCACTGCATAACGGCTGAGAGATGGACAATCCTTACTTGCCAGACTAGCATGTCTGGCCAAGTATACAGAAGGATGCCCCCTCTCTCAACCAGCTGTCTGTGATTATCCAGGGCCTAATCCCACCCACCATGGGCTGGGTCTTCCCCAGCAGCTAGACAATCTCCTTCAGGTTTGCTCTGGGCTTAACTCAACCATCAACTCTCTATAACTGTGCCCAGCACTCAAACCCTCAAGAGTCAAGTTGACACCTGTGCTTAACTATGACAAGGGTCCATTCAGGTCCAAAGCTGCCTGTGGGTTCACTGTGGCTTCTGTCAGACCTGTCGCTGATCATTTTTTTTGTCTGGATTCCAAAGTGACAAGGGTGTCTTTTGTTTCAATCTTTTTTAAAAACTGTATTGTGTGTGCGTGTGCATGTGCGTGCGTGTGTGTGTGTGTCAGAGGGTACTGTGTGTTCCTGTGGAGAAGCAAGGGTGATTTTAGGAATCATCCTGGATTTCTTCTACCTCCTTTTTACTTCACTCTGGGATTTTTCCAGGCTCTGTCCACCAGGGAACGTAAGTACGGGCCACCACCATTTCCACCTGTCATTTTTATGTGGAATTTGGGATCCAAACTCAGGACCTTCTGTTTGTGAGACAGATTCTTAACCCCTGAGCCATCTCTCCAGTACAAATGTGGCTTTTTTATTCTTTGTTGTCTTGTCTGTGTATACATGCTGTGGGTGCACATATGTGTGCATGTGGAGGCCAGAGGTCGACACGAGACATCATTCCACAGATGCATTGACATTGAATGTGATTCCACTTGGGCTTTTTCTTTTTTCTTTTGTGCACGTGTGTGTGTGCGTGTGTGTGTGTCTGTCTGTCTGTCTGTCTGTCGTCTGTGTGCATGAACATGTATTTTGCATGTGGGTGTGTGTATATGTATGTGCAGGCATATATACAAAAGGGCACTTGAGTATGTGCTTGTGGAAGCCCAAGGGTGACATCAGGAATCAACATGGATTGCTTCTACCTCCTTATTGCTTTACTCTGGAATTTCCCAGGCTCCACCTTCCAGGGCTGCCACTATATCCACTTGGCATTTTTCATGTGGGACCTGGGGATCTGAACTCAGGTCCTTTTGCTTGCAAGGCAAGAGCTTTAACCATTTAGTCATCTCCCTAACCCTGGAGCTCTAGATTCTGTGAGAGAGATTCTGTCTCAAGAAATATGGCAGACTAGGGGCTGGAGAGGTGGCTCAGGGGTTAAGCCTCTGCCTTGCAGGTGGAAGGTCCCGAGTTCGGATCCTAGATCCCACGTATAGACCCTAGGTGGAAGCGGGGGCGGCCTGCATTTCTGGTCCTGGTAGGGCGGAGCCTGTGAATCCTCAGGCAAAGTAAACAAGGAGGAGGTGGAGGTGGTCCATGGTGATTCCCGAATTCACCTGTGGTTCTACACACACACACACACACACACACACACACACATATACAGACATACACACACACACACACACACACACACACACACACACACACACACACACAGACACACGCGCGCACACACACATGCACAATTGAATAAAAAATTTTTAAAAAAAGAAATATGGCAGACTAAAGAGGTTAATTCTGGATGAAGGGGAAGCAGAATTACTGTACTAGTTACTCTTAACTATTCCTGTGAGAGAGCACCCAAAGTCAAGCAACTTAAGGGAGGAAGGGATATTTATTCAGCTTACGGTTCCAGAGGGGAGATACAGTTTCTCAATGGAGGTGACATGGCTGGCTGGCCAAAGCTGGAGGAGACTACATCACTGCAGACATCTTGGAGGCTGAGAACTGCAAGTCTGTTTGCTGCAAAGGCAGACTTCTCCTGGAGGTAAGGTGGGTCTAATCTACCTCAAGACCCACCCCTTGTGACTGCCTTCCTCCAGCAAGGCTCCACCTCTCAAGGTGCCATGACCTTGCCAAACACATGAGACTATGGGGGACACATTTCAAACCATGACAGCTACCCACTGATATTCATCTATGCTCCAGCAAATGCCTTCAAAAATGGGGCCACCAATAAGGAACTAGTGTTCAAGGTCTGAGTCTACAGAGGACATATGAGATGCCAAGCCTCCCATCCCACCTCTGACTACCAAGTATTCATGGGCATTTCATGACCAAAAATGTATTTGGCTCACTCTCGAGAGTTCCCAGGATCTCCATTAAGCATTTGTGTTCCTGACCACAGGTTAGTGGTATTATCAGCTCAAGCCAGAGATGTTTCTTTCACAGTGTGTGCTGGTTACTGTGGAGACTCATAACTGGTTAGAGCGTTGAGGGTGAGTGTGGAATGCTGAGCTCTAAATGGGACTTCTATGTCATGCACGCCAGGCTCCAGGCACATCGCAGAAGAAGGGGTGGAAAGAAGGAAAAAGTCAGACGAAAGGAAGAAGCATGACGGGGCACTGTCTTCTGGGCAGGACATGGCTGTTGTACTGGTGAAGTCACAGAAGCTGTGACTGCTGACACCTGATCTGCAGAGATTGAGCTTCCATGTTCCGTCATGGAGGGTGGAGCACAGGCTCTGCCCCTCACTGAGGATGCACAGACATTTCATGCTTCTTGAGGCAGGAGGAGAGCATGCAGCCACACCCATTCCCTAGGATCTGCGGGCAGCTCATGGCTGCTGAGAGAGAGAGATGTGTTTCTTCAGGGATGTAACCACTGCAAGTTTTCTGTGCTCCTGAAATTGGCCTTTCACCACACTCTTGCAGCGACCATTCACCACACTCCTGTAGTGACCCCTAACCATGTTCCTGAAGTGACCCCTCACCACATTCCTGTAGTGACCCCTCACCACGTTCCTGTAGTGACCCCTCACCACGCTCCTGTAGTGACCTCTTACCACGCTCCTGTAGTGACCCCTCTCCACGCTCCTGTAGTGACCCCTCAACATGCTCCTGTAGTGACCCCTCAACATGCTCCTGTAGTGACCCCTCTCCACACTCCTATAGTGACCCCTCTCCATGCTCCTGTAGTGACCCTTCACCAGGCTCCTGTAGTGACCCCCTCACCATGCTCCTGTAGTGACCCCTCACCATGCTCCTGTAGTGACCCCTCACCATACTCTGTAGTGGTCCCTCATGCTCCTGTAGTGATCCCTCACCATGCTCCTGTAGTGACCCCTCACCATGCTCCTATAGTGACCCCTCGCCATGCTCCTATAACCCTAATGAATCTCAGTGCATCAGCAAACAAACAAAAAAGATATGAAAGTAGATAGAGAAGTTGCCAGGAGGAGAATGGCATCAGTGGGAGAGATGAGAGGGTAATGGAGGTAAAAATGATCAAAATATCTTACATAATGCCCTATATGTTATAATGAAACCCATCTCTATGTGTGATTATTATATGCTAATAAAACCTTAAAGCCTGAAAGAGTCCTTAAGTCTTGACAACTCCAACATTACTCATAAGTCTTATTCCATAGGCAATTCTCTGACCAGTTATGAGTCTCTGCAGAAGCCACCACCCATTTTAAAAGAAGCTTTTCTCACTCAGCCTGATAAAGCCACTGATCTATGGTCACAAACACAAATACCTTAATAAAGACTTTTGGGGACTTTTGAGGTTGAACCCAATGCATTTTTAATTATGAGACTCACAATCGCTTAGCTATGATCCCCCTTTAAACTCAAAAGAGGGAACGGTGAGCTAGATAAGTCTGTGGATAAGGCGTTTACTTGCAAACCAGGCAACCTGAGTTCAATCCTTGAAGGCCCCCATAGTGGACAGAAAGTTGCCCTCTGACCTCCATTTGTACATCATTCTCTCTCTCTCTCTCTCTCTCTCTCTCTCTCTCTCTCTCTCTCTCTCTCTCTCTCTCTCTCTCTCACACACACACACACACACACACACAAAATAAAAAGGAACACCATGTATGTTTAGGCACAGATGTCAACTGCACAGTTGAGGGTTTGAGCTCTGGGCACATTTGTAGAGAATTAGTGTTTGAGTGAAGCCCAGAGCAAACCTGCAGGAGATTGTCTAGCTGATGGGGAAGGCCCAACCCACAGTGGGTGGGACTAGGCCCTGGAACAAAATATGGAGAAAGTTGGCATCCTTGTGTACACTTGGCCATACATGCTGGTCTGGCAAGTAAAGATTGTCTCTCTCTCAGCCATTCTGTAGAGATGATGTGACCAGTTCCCTCGGCCCTGGTGGTGCATGCTCTCCCATCAAGCTGGACTATGAACTGTAACTGGAAGATTGTAAGAGAAAATAGACCCCTTGTTCTCTAAGCTGTTTGATGGTGATTTATCAGCAACCACGCAGGCTGAATGCTACAACACACTTCCAGTTTACACAGTAACACAAGGTAAATATTCTATTGTGAAAGAGAAGAACGGGGCACAGAAAGGAAAGATTGACACACAGCAGGAGCAACATAGGATCCTGCAGCTCCATGTTGGGGTATTTGGTAGCATGATCCTCATGGATGGGCCCCAGCAGTCCTTCCCTTCCCTTCCCCTCCTTAGCCTTGATGCCTGCGGCCCTCTTAGCTTCTCTCCTGGGCTCCACTTGTGACCCTCAGCTTTCCTCAGTAGTGGCTTCATATCCCTGGGATCTCCTAGTCTCCCATAAAGCATAGGTTTCACCCACATAACATGCCTTCAGGGGGAACCATCCTAGAGCCCCTGGAATTTTCCAGTGTGGAACAATTCTGAATAACTCGACCAAGATTGTGTTGTGCTGTGTCCATAAGCTGTGGTCTTCTTGAAATCATGGTGCAGGCACCCTATCTAAGGTTGCTTTCCTTTCTATTATAGAATATTTTTATTGGCTTGTATCAACTCTACATAACCATGGGCTTTGGCAGATTTTTCATAGATGTATAGAGTATATTTTGATCATTTTCACCCATATCATCCAGCCACACTCCTGTCCAGAGTTCAAGTCTTCAGCTGCCATGTTAACACCTGTATCTATCTAACTTTGACACTGATCAAGCCCACAGTTTGTTGACAGAGTCAGTTCCACTAGCAGTTTTCTCTGGAAATACCCGAACTCTACCTTCCCGGTCAGAATTACAAACAGGTCTCCACATCTACCTAGAATTTTTACATTGGCCTCTGGGGATCTGAACGAAGACCCTTTTGTTTACATAGCAAAAACAATAACTGCTAAGCCATCTCCCCAACTCTAACACAACGAAATTATATCCAGCATGAAAGAAAAATGAAGGACATAGTGTCAGAAGGTACAGTGCAGGGGAGAAAAGCAATCAGCAACGTAACCCAGCTATGAATGCTACAAGCTACATTAGTAGCAGCCACTATGGGAACCACTGGTGCAATAGTGGCATGTAAGGTACTGGGGTAACCAACTACTGATTGGGTTCAAAGCCTGCTTTTTGGCAGGGCACACATGCCTGGTACTGTAATCTAGCCAAGTGCCATGAAAGGGGAGATCATGAGCCCTATTTAGTTTTACCTATAAGTACTTGATAGCAAACTGCCATGTACACACTTTATTATTATAGATGAGAGAAGCTCTCAGCACTTGAACAAGAAGCATCCTCTTGCGATGGAAGGTGTTTAATGCTGACAACCACAACTGGCAAGAGTGTAGAGAAGAAGTGACTATGGAGTGCTCAGCTCTGAATAGGACATAGAAATCACCCCAACCCAAGGCTCCTGGAACCCTGTGGAAAAGGGGCTGGTGAGAATGTAAGAGCCTGGGGCTGAAGAGATGGCTCAGGGGTTAAGACTCTGTCTTGCAAGCAGAAGGTCCTGAGCTCCGATCCCTGATCGCACGTAAAAACAAAAACAAAAACAAAACAAAACAAAACAAAAAAACACCAGGCAGAAATGGCAGCGGCCTGCACTTAACTATATATCCCTGAGAGACTATGGAAGGCTAATGCCAGACAGGAGAAGGGGAACTTCTTCACTAAGTGGTTTACCCACTGATAAGTCGTCCACGCCCCAACAAGTATTCAGGCACCTGCCAGTATAGACATCCCAGATGAAACCCAGTGAGCCACACATGCAAATAGACATGAAAGTGTTGGAGGGGGGTGAGGGAGCAGGTAGATGATTCTATGGTTCAGTCTTTTGCGGGCTCTGGGTCTTTCCCAACATTGGGCTTTAATTTCATGGTTGTATTTTATTTCCCTTAACAGAAGTAGGAGGGAGACTGGTTAGAAAAGAGAAAGCATGGTGTGGGGCACGAGGGGAAGATAGGATTATGTGGTAAGGAGTGGAAACACATGAATTTGTTGAATTTATGTATGATGCTGTACAAGGATAAAGAAAAAGAAAAATCCTAGGCCATAGAAGAACAGTCATAACAGCCAGCCATAATGCAGAGTACCAGTGTCTGAGCAAGGCTCACCCAGAATCAGGCCATCCTAATCTCTCCCTATCCTAAGGTTCAGGGAACCCCATGGAAGAGGGGGCAGTGAGATTGTAAGAGCCTAAAGATAGGAAGGTTCATGGTTGGATGAGACATTCCATTCAAGTCAGGGTTGCTGCGTCAGGAACTCACTGCAGTGAGACTTGTCCTTACTAGACCTGCATAATCATTGACATGCCAACATGTCCCCACAAACTATCAAGGAACTCAAGAGATATAAGAACATACAGTGGAAACTTTAAGGACTAGAGTTGGATGAGTGAAGGGAAATGCCCCTATCAGTGGAGTGGTCCAAAAAGGAGCAAGTTGGTATACCACAGAGATCTGAACCCCCACAAGAGTAGACAAGCCAGAGGGAACTCTGGGGTCCACAGAAGTAGACAGACAGGATGGTGGGAGGGAGTGGAATTGGACTGATGAAGGGAAGGGAGGAAGATGGCAGAAAAGAGGGATGGAAGGAAGCAGGGATGAATACTCAATATGCTTGTAAACCTAGAAAAATAAATACTAAATAAATAAAATACACAAACAAAAAAATGGAAGCATAACATCTGCAGAAGAAATGGCGATCTGGATCTGGAAACTGCTATGTCCAGCGAGGTGACCCCAGAAAGACAAATGCCACGTGCTCTCTCTCTTATGCAGAACCTGGCTTTAAAGGTCTGTGATTGTGAGTAAGGACTGTGAAGTCAGGATGGAAGAGCTCTGAGGAAGTGGGGGAGGGCAGGAGAGCCCATGGGAAATGAAAGTGGGACTCAGCTGCTAAAAGGAGAGGACTACAAGGGAGGAGGGGAGGGGGAAGAAAAAGGGGGGAGGATCAGCAAAACCAGACTTGCTAGAAAATGTCATAATGAACCCTAATAATCCTGCATGTGCTCATTCCAAAAAATAATAAATAAAAATTGTAAAGTAGAAAAGCAGGTTAGTGAGGTAGCTCAGCAGGTAAAGTGCCTGCTTGACGATGATTTTATGACATGAGTCTCATTCCCAGAAGCTTACAGGGAACATGTCTGTCTGTCTGTCTGTCTCTCTCTCTCTCTCTCATGAATGAATAAAGTATTTTGAAAAATTAAAAAAATACAAAAGGGGTGCATGCATGTTTATTTGTGTGTGTGTGTGTGTGTGTGTGTGTGTGTGTGTGTGTGTGTGTGTTTTCGTGAGTGTGGGCACACAGGTATGTGCGGGTGTATGTGAACAAGTGCACTTCAGTATGTGACCTGTGGCATCTCAACAGTAACATTGGAAATCGTCTTGGGTCTCTCTTCCACTTACTGATGTGACTGAATCTGGATCTCTGGTTAAACCCAGAGCAGCTATTAGGGCTAGTCTGGCTTAGCCAGCTTGCTTTGGGAATTCTCCTTGCCCTGTCTTCCAGGGCTAGAATGACAGGTGAGCTGCCACACCCACCTGGCATTTTTACATGAATCCAGGAATCCGAACTCAGGTCTTTTCTTGAGAGGCAAAGGCTTTAAATCCTGAGTTGTCTCCCCAGCCCCAGCATTAAGTTTTAAAGACAAGCATTGATGATTCAGCTCCGACTCCCAACTCAGCAGAAATTGCTGAGTGGGAACATCAGCAAACTCAGGCAACAAAGTCTGGAGCCTGTGCAGGGGTTGGGGGATGGGGAGAGGACAGTGTTTCTGGGAACACCGGGGACATCACGAGCCCCATCTTTGCCTCAAAAAGAGGAGTGATCAGAAGTAACTTCAGGGTTGGGAAATGACTCAATCCATAAAGTGCTTGCCTTGTACATTCGAGTTCAATCCACAAAATTCACATTAAAAAAGAAGAACCGAGCGTAAGGTGGAAGGAGAGGAGAGGAAAGGAGAAATCCATGATTTCTCCACCGATAACTCATCCATGCCCCCAGCAAGGACTCAGGCACCTGTCAACAAGTCACGCATGCAAAAAGACATGAAAAGCAGGTGGAAAGCTGGTAAGAAGAGAGTGTAATGTGGGAGAGGAGAGGGGATGGAGTCTCATGGTCTGAAAATACGTAAAGTCATTGTATTTATGCATGAAAACAATAGAATAAAAAATTAAAAACTGGCTATGAGCTTGTAATCTCAGCATGGTGGGGAGAGTGGGGAGGAGGAGGAGAGAGGGGGAGGGGGAGGGGAGAGAGGGGGAGATCCCTGAAGCTCACTGGTCAGTCAGCCTAGTCTACTTGGTGAGTTCTGAGCCAATGACTCTCTCTCTCTCTCTCTCTCTCTCTCTCTCTCTCTCTCTCTCTCTCTCTCCCTCTCCCTCTCCCTCTCCCTCTCTCTCTCCCTTTCTCTCTCTCTCCCTCCCTCTTTCTCTCTCTCCCTCTCTTTCTCTGTCTCTGTCTCTCTCCCCTCACCATCTTTCCCCTCTCTCCTTCTCCCCCTCCTTCTCTGTCTTTCTCTCAGGAAGGGGTTAAAAGGGGTTAAAGGGGTTAAAGCCTTTGCCTCCTAAGCAAAAGGATGTGAGTTCAGATCCCCAGATTTCACAGAAAAATGTCAGGCCAAAATGGTAGCAGCCTGTATTCCAGCTCTGGAAGGTAGAGCCTAGGAAACCCCACAGCAAAGCAATAAGGAGGTAGAAGCAATCCAGGATGATTCCTGATGTCGCCCTTGGGCCTCCACAGGCACGTGCACACACACACACACACACACACACACACACAGTGCCTAGATAATAACATACAATTTTGTTCTATGGCCTTGAGACACATATAATTTTGTGCTGTGGTCTTACACACACACACACACACACACACACACACACACACACACACACACACATGCACACACACATGCACACAAGCACAGGTACATGCACACATAAGTTCACCTGTGCACACAAGAACATGCTACCCACATGTGCATACACACACACAATGAAAACTTAATTCTGTATCACAAGTTATCATTCCCCTTAAAGCCAGCCTGCAGCTCCATCATACTATGGATGGGCCAGCTTTCTTCCCACAGTTGAGGCCACACCCTGCCCCTCCCTGAAATTCCTGGAACGTGAGCCCCCCCCCACCATCGTGTGTCACAGCCCTGACATCCTCCCCCTCCTGTCTCTTCCGGTGCTGAAACCCAGTTCCTTATTTTTCTTCCTGAGAAAGAATACAAGGAAGAGGGAACGGGAGCTGACAGATTTTGAAAAATCCATTCTACCAAGCGGTGTTGGGTACTAAGGACGCAGCCGGGAGCATGAGTGAATCCAGGGAATCAAAGACGCAGCAATTGGGCACTCTGGGTAAGGCTGCTAGGGATACTGGGAGCTGGAGGAAGGAGGGAGTTGGGATGGCTTAGCTCTCATCCTACCTGGGTCCTGTCCACTCAGATGAAGAGCAGTTGATAACCAGTGGCACCAAGTACTCTATTAAAGACCTTGGATTCCATCCGACTTCAGGATTCAGTCGTTTTCCAGGTAGACTGGGAGGGGGGGGAATCTACATCCCTAGATTCCAGAGAGGTGGAGGTGGAGGATCTAGTCCCTAAGATCATTGAAAAATGAAGGGTGAGAGTCTGAACCCCTCAAGGTCCTAGGGAGGTGGAAACTGAAGGTTTAGATTGCTGTGTCTTGGGGAGGTGTAGGTCAAAGTCTGGATCCTTGGGGTCTTGAATCAGTGGAGGTTAAGGACTTGGGCCACTGGGCCTTGTAGAGTCGTGGCTTGCAGATTTGCATCCCTGCTTGGAAGCTGACTCTTTTGCTTCTCCATCCTGGTAGAGTTCTAATATCTGAACTAAGAGATCCTTGGGGAGGCATAGGTAAAGTTCTGAACCCATAGGACTTGAGGAGGTGGAGGTTGGGGTCTACATCCAGGGTCTTGGAGAGGTACGTTGAAGGTCTCAGATACAGGGTCCCTGTGCAGTCAATGATATACAGTAGATGTGTAATAATTGAAGTCCCCCCCTTTTTTTGGTCAAGATCCAGGGTCCTGGGAGTCTAGATCCAGGGTCATTGAGAGTCTAGATCTAGGATCTTGGGAGGTGGGGGTTATGGAGCTGGTCTCCTCCTCCTTTCTGGGGTTGGTGGAGGCTAACGGTCTAGACTTTTGTCATGAGGAGATGCCATATTCAAGCTGTTCTGGGACAGATGTTGCAAAGGATTCTGGGTTGCTGGAACACCTGTTCTCCTTCCCACAGGATTTCTGAGCCAGGGCCAGATCCCCCTGGTCTTGCAGCTGGTCTTCCTCACTCTCTTTGCTGGACTCCTGGTGGCCATTGTCGTCCAAGGTAAAGACTGGCCTGAAAGCTGGGTCTTCCTGGGGTGACCCTTCAGCTTGGACGTGCTGAAGATAGAAATGAGTCTTTTCACAGCATCTAGCAGCTTCTTTCTTTTTCTTTCTTTTTCTTTCTTTCTTTCTTTCTTTCCTTTCTTTCTTTCTTTCTTTCTTTCTTTCTTTCTTTCTTTCTTTCTTTCTTTCTTTCTTTCTTTCTTTCATTTATTTATTTGGAAAGGGAGGGAAGGAGAGAGAAAGCACACACATGCATGTCATGGTACATGGGTGAATGTTAGAGGACAACGTTCAAACTGTCCTCTTTTTCCTTCCAACATGTGGGCTTCTAGTGGACAGACTCAGGTCACCAGTTTTGTGAGCAGGTGCCTTACCAGCTGAGCTGTCTTTCTAGCATCATCTAGAAACCGCTAAAGCCATGCGTTGGAGGGAGGGGGGAGGAACAGACTAGGGGAGGGTCCTGACTCCATTTTCTTCTGTCGTTCACCCTTCTCTGGGTGTGAGGACTCTTCATCTTCACTTGGAAGGAAGCAACACACTAGGTCTTAAATATGATGTCTCTGTGCAGTCAATGGCTCATAGTAGGTGTGCAGTCATGGTAGTTTCCTTTTTAATTTTTTTTTCCTGTCAAAGTCGACAAGATCCCCAGCTTGGAGGAACTGGAGCAAGAAAAGGAAAAGCAGACAAAGCTCTTCCAGGACTTCAACCAGCTAAAGGCTGGAGTCGGTGAGTGAGCAAAAAGAAACCCAGGGCTGAGACACGTTACTTAGTTCCTGTCGCTGCTCATATTTGAGGTTCCATTTCTTCATCAGCAAAGTGTGGACAGCAGTAAGTGTGAGCAAGGATGCAGTGGTCCTGTGCATGTAGTAGGCACTCAATTAAACCCTGCTCTATGGGGTTCTGAGCTCTACGGCCGTATTTCTACAATGGAGATAGAGCTGAGTTTCTGGGTTCTCTTGGGGAGGGAGAAAGGGCCTAGGAAGTAAGTGGATCATCTAAGATATGGTATGAGAGGACAAAAGGCTGGGAACAGAGACATTCAAATATGGTCCTAGCCTGACCCGCCTCCCCCCACAGACAGCCTGTGCCGCTTGTGCCCCTGGGACTGGACATTCTTCTGTGGAAACTGCTATTTCTTCTCCAAATCCCAGCAGAACTGGCACGATTCCATCACCGCCTGCCAGGAAGTGGGAGCTCAGCTGGTCATCATCCAAAGTGCTGAGGAGCAGGTAGGCCTTGTGAGGAGGGGGCAAGGGTCGGGGGAGCCACCTGGAACCATGGAATTCATCTGGATACTGGTAGAAATGGTTGGTTACAGTGTCTTCCACAAGAAAGGCTGCTTATTCCACTCCAGAATGGGCTGGGGGGATAGTTCAGGGATTGAAGCCTCTGAGTCCCAAGCAAAAGGATCTGAGTCTCCATCCCCAGATCCTATGCCGGGTAGATATGGTGGTGGTCTGCAATTCTGGTCCTAGGAGGTAGAGCTTGGGGAAAACCCAGGGCAAAGCAATAAGGAGGTAGATATCAATTCCAGATAGAACTGGAATATTTCATGGTATGTGAAATTACCCCAAAATTGACACATATAAGATGTTTTTCTCTCAGCCACAGAATCTAAACAAGAACAAAGATTGCTAAAAATGGAGGACCCTCGACGTGACAGAGTTATAAAATACACAATTCCATGCAGGTATGCATACCTATGCAAGAACTGCAGGGGGTATGTCTCAACATCTCAACATGGAAGCAGAAAGATCTCAAGAAGCATCACAGCTCCCTGAGATTCTGATGAGGACTAATGCTGATGGGGAGATAAAGGAGGATGCTTTCCTCAGTGGTGTATCCACTGATCCAGGATGCTTGCTGGAGTGTGAATCAGATCAGGCATAAGTTATCACAGACAAACTTGATGCAACATAGTTTGTGGGAACCGGTTCCCGCTCACGCACTCATTCACTCACTCACACACACAGCTGCTGGCTGTGATGAAAGCAGGTTCCAGTCGTTCCCACCTCCGCCTCTACCCCCAGAGACTCATCACGGGACAGGGAGATTGTCACAAGCAGATCTCTCTTTATGGGGGGGGAGGAACTTTTATAGACAAAGGCCACCAAGGCGCGAAACAGGCATCCAATTGTGTCACAAGGTCAAGACATCCTACAGGTGCTAATGGTCAAGTTCAATGTCACTCAGCACAGGGGGCAGGTAGATACTTGAAAGCCAATTAGGGCTCTCTGTGAAGTGATCAGGTTATGCCCAAGACCCTTGCCCTCAGTGCCATCTTCAGTCCCATGTGCTCGGCCATGCCCCGGGGCAAATCCTGGGCCAGCCCAACAATAGTTGGCCACACAAGTGAAAAGATTTTGTTACGGGGTTTGGAAGTCAACCTAATGAGGCACAGACAATGAGCTTGACTGAAAAGGATGTTTATTGAAAGTGGGTCGAACAGAACTGAAGCTTTAGGACTCCACCCAGATTCAGGACTAGATGGAGCCTTAGGACTCCAGGACTCCATCAGAGTTTGGGACCTCATGAAGGGCAGGGGGCAGTTCTTATAGAGTTTCTAAGTTGGTACATGCTGTCCAGCTAGTGACTCAAGTTGTCAGCTTCAGATAGTGGTTGTAGCTGGAAACTTGGATAAGGGTGAGGGGTGGGGTGGAAACCTTGAGTGGAGGTCCTGGTAACCCAAGGCTGTAACTATGAGACCAAGTGTTTATCAGATTGTGAGAGCAAGTTTTGACTTATCTTTTTTTTTTGAAGTGAACACATTATCCAAGTCTTTATTTAACTCATTGCTTGATGGGAGAAGCAGAAGAATGGTACAATGTTCACCAAATTGAATCCCAAAATGGAATAGATTTATTGTATAGGCCATCTGTAACATGGAAAAAGCAATATGAATAAATGCCACCCTCCATGGGAGGGGCAAACCCCGGAAGTTCCATGACTATTTCACTGGAAAATAAGCCCAACTGAAGACTGTGCTTTCATAAAATCCTTTTCTTATTTTTTATTTTTTGTGAGGAAGAAAGAATGAGAGAGAGAAGAGATAGAAGAGAGGAGAGAGAAAGCAGGCATGCATATGCCACAGTGCCCACGTGGAGGTCAGAGGACAAGTTTTGAAAGTTGGTTTTCTTCCCAATTTTGTGAGCAGGTACCTTACCTGCTGAGCCATCTCTCACGCCCAGAATAGTTCTTATTAATGAACTTCCTACGGCGATAACTGGAATGAAATCATCTCCCTAATCTCAGCACTTGGGAGGTGGTAGCAGAAAGATCAAAGTTTAAGGCTAGCCTCGGTTACACAGGGAGCACGAAGCTAGGTCAGGTTACATAAAACCTTGTCTCGAGAAACCAAAGCTAACCAGAGTTTTGACTTATCTTAAGCAGTGACTATCCTCATGCGTAAGCAGTTTACAGAAGCCAAAAGAGCAATTAGTCTAAAGTCAAAATTTTTCCACAGCATATTTTTTTTTGCTTCAGAAAAACAAAGCCTTTTATTTTATTCTTTTTTTCTCCCACATTTTATTTTTCCTAATCATACAAGCTCAATAGGTATCCTTGTCCTCACTCTCCCCTCTCCCTTCTCCAGTTGTCCCCCATTGCACTCTCTCCCTTCCCCCTTCCTTTTACTCCCTCCCTCCACCCTCCTCTCTCCTGCTGCCTCCCCCTTCCTCCCTTCCATCCCCTGGAGCATCCTTTTGTGTAGATACAAAATATCCCTCAGAGTCCTCCACCCTAGTGAAGATTCAGGACTTAGTGGCGTAGCCCAGAGCCCCTTCTTGGGCTCCCTGTTAGTATGGGAACTCTATTATGACTGTTTAATCCCTTGCCTCTAAGGATCCTACTGCCTGGAGCTTTCTCCCTTGTGATCCATGTTAGACTTTGGGGGTTGTTGACATGTCAGCCATTGTGGAAGTCAGGCAAAGTCCAATCCTGGCTGCTGAAGCCCTAACTTGTATGGAGTATCCTGCATATTTAGGCTCTTAAAATCTTGCCACCCCCTCTTCTGAAAGATTTACTGAGTTTTAGGATGGGGAGAGATTCAGCTGGCCAGTCCCTCTATCCTTCCTGATTGGTGAGATCAAACATCTTCAGTCTCAAGTGGCCAGGAAGGGAAGTGAGAGTGAACTGCACCAGATGTTCACTACTTACATGAAATACTTGACTATGGCCTATTTTTTCTACTAAAGCATGATCCCCTATCTCCTTCCTATTGAGGTCCTCCTTCCCCTTCCCTTCTGTTTATAATCCTTTGTGATCACAGTGGGTATTACAGAGATTTACGATTTACCTTTGAATATGTCATTAAGGGGGTTTGGAACTAGGATCCCCTTATTAGGAAGAACGTACGGTGTCTAACTTTCACCACAGTGTATTTTCTATAGTATACTGCACACAGCTTTCATCACAGCACACAAGTATGGGGTCTCCCTTTTTCTTTTCTTTTTTTATACATTTTTATTATTATTTCTGCTCATACAAACTTAATAGGTACACCAGTTCCCTCCCTCCCTCCTCCTCCCCCCCGAACCCCCTGCTCCCCCTCCTCTCACCCCTACCTCCCCATCCCCCAGTGCCTCCCGCCCCCTTTTTCTATACCACCACAATTTGAAAATAGAATGGAGTCTGTCAGGGGAGATGAAGGATTGTAAGGGGAAAGGGAGGGGGATTGGGACTTGAGACTAAGGGGTGAAAATTGAAAATATTATGAATTCACTATATTTATGTATGCAACAATAAATAAAGAATGAAAAACATAAAAATGGAAGAGAGACCATTAGCACATTACCTACTTGGTCCTTTCTCTGTCTCACAATGGTAAAGACCATAAAAGCAATGAATGCAAGATACTCCACACAAGTTAGGGCTGCAGTAACCATAATAGGACTTTGAATGACCTGCACAATGACTGACATGTCAATGACCCCCCAAAGTCTAGCATGCATCATAGGCACTAGAATCCTTAGAGGCAAGGGATTAATAGTCACAATAGTGTTCCCATACTAAAGGGGAGCACAAGAAAGGGCTCTAGGCAATGCTACTGAGTCCTTACACCTCATTAGAGTGGAGGACACAGAGGGAAGTTTGACATTCACACTAAAGGATGCTCCAGGGATTGGCGGGGAGGGGGGTGGAAGAGGGAGGCACTGGGAGAAAGGAAGGGAGGGGAAAGAAAGGGAGGGAAAAAGGGGGGAGGAAGCAAGGGAGACCAGGGAGGGGTGGAGGGAGGGAGGGGATGGGGTACCTATTAAGTTTGTATGATTGGGAAAAAAATAATAATAAAAAAGATTCAACACTGATGGAATCATGAATGAGACTTTTATTCTCTGCCAGGAGAAACAGCACACCAGTCCTCAAATGAGCCTCATCTGTCTGTTGGGAGTTGAAGGCTAGAGACAGAAGCAGGTCTGATGGGGAGGCTTGGGAGATGGCGCTGTGGGTAAAGTCTTTGCTGTGAGTCAGATCTCCACAGTGCACATAAACGTTAGAGTGTGTGTGGGGTGCTTGTCTGTGACCTAGCACTGCAGCAACGGAGACAGGAGAATTCTGGGGTTTGCTGGCTGCCACCAAGTCTACTTGGAGGGTTCCACACCAGGGAGAGACCCTGTCTAATAAAGAAAGCAAGAAATAAAGAAGGGGAGAGAGAAGGCAGGAAAGAGAAAGAAAGAGAGAGAAAGAGAGAGAAAGAGAGACAAAGGAAGTAAGAAGGAGAGAAGGAAGGAAGGAAGGAAGGAAGAGAGGGAGGGAGGGAGGGAGGAGAGAAGAGAGAGAAAGGAAAGAAAGGAAAAGGAAAGAAATAAGAAAAAAGTAAGAAAGAAGAATGAGAAAGAAAGAAAAAGAGAACACAGAGAGAAACACAGTGCAAAGTGAGAGTGACTAATTATTGGAGCTCACTGATTGGTCAGATGGAGGAGAACATCCAAAGTTGACTCCTGGCCTCCAAATGCATGTGCACACAAGTGCACCCCAAGAAACACACACACACACACACACACACACACACACACACACACACACAGATGTACAACTTCAGACAATCAACCCTACACACACACAGAAATCTTACACATACACATTGATGAATAATCCTATGTGTACACACACATATAGATGAGTAATTTTTTGTGCACACACACATGTACACACATACAATCAACCCTACACACATACACAGAATTTTACATACACACATATGCACATAGATGGCAATCTTGCATATATACACAGATAGCAATTTTGCACGTGTGCGCGCGCGTGCACACACACACACACACACACACACACACATCAATCCTGGGGAAGGTACAAATCAGTCAACACACTTGGTGCAGGCTTAGAGAGGGGCCACACCTCAGGGAAGGAAACCCACAGGATAGTGAGTTAAGTACAGTGGTGCGCTGGGACTTCTCTGCGGCAGGTGAAGTGACCAGATGGGCTGTCACACAGAGCAGGGTTCTGTGATGGGTCCTCACACGTAGCAGGGTGCTGTGGGTTTCTTGCAAATCCAGAATTTCTCCACGGAGCATGGCACATCATTCCAGCCCGGGTCTCTGAATTCTGCACAGTCTTCCTCCCCAATGTTGTTGGGTTCCCCTTCGTTCCAGTACTTCATGAAACTGAAAAAGCCCACGCAATGTGTCAGCCTCCCTCATAACACCCCTTTGTTAAAAATAGTTCTCTGTTGTTCTCTCTCTCTCTCTCTCTCTCTCTGTGTGTGTGTGTGTGTGTGTGTGTGTGTGTGTGTGTGTGTGTGTACCAGAGGGCACTTAAGTGTGTATCCCTGTGAATGTCTAACACTGAGAATCCCCATGAATTGTTCTACCTCTTATTGCTTTGTTCTGGGGTTTCCCAGGCTCCACTTTCCAGGGCCAGAATTATAGGTTGCCACCTTTTCCATCTGGCATTTTTATGTGGGCTCTGGGGGAATCTGAACTCAGGACCTTCTACTGGCAAGGCAGAGTCTTAATCTCCGAGCCATTCCTCAGCCCCCGAATTTTTAAAAATATGGTCTCCAGGGCTTGAATTCAGATTCTCAGACTTATGAGGTGGGCACTTACCCAACTGAGCTGCCTCCCCAGCTGCACGTCAGGACTTTTCATCTCTCAAAGAGCACATTGGTAGATGCCCTGGTTTCAATAGCATTGTGGGTATTCCCCTAGGCACTCCAACCCACCCAGACTCCTCAGGCCCAGCCACCTCTTGCTGGGCTCTTGTACTTTGTGCTATGATGCACCTACCCAGGGCCTAGGATCCATCCAACCAGAGACAGTGTCTAACACCCCAGACCCCAATGGATCAGCCTCACCTGCTATTCCTAACCCTCGTATACAGCTTTGTGTGTTTGTTGCTGTGGTCACCAGAATAAGAGTGTCTATCCACAAAGTTTGGGGTTTTTCAGTTTTAAAGGAAAGATTTAGGTCTGATTATGTTTTTTAGCTTCCCAAATCATTTATATACATATATGGATTGCATATATATTATTTATTTATTAGAGAGAGAGAGAGAGAGAAAGTCATTGTTTGAAGTGTGAATTGTCTTGTAAAAGCTCATATGTTTGAATCTTTAGTTGTTTGAGAAGGTCATAGCACCTTTAGGAGGTGGAGCCTTGCTGGAGGAAGGCAGTCACAGGGGGGTGTGCCTTGAGTTTGGTTGGCTCCATCCTACTTGAATGAGTCTGATTTTGAGCTTGCAGCAACAGCTCTTGGCCTCCATGATGTCTGTAGTGACTCAGGCCGCCTCCAGCACCAGCCACGCCATTTCCAACATGAGGGACTGTATCTCCCCTCTGAAACCATAAGCTCAATAAATCTCCCTTTTTACCTTAGGTTTCTTGACTTTGAGTGTGTCTCACAGCAATAGAGATGAGTAAGTAGTACAGAAATTGGTACCAAGAAGTAGGGTGGTTGCTATAGGACTGTGAACTTGGCACCAGAAACTGAAGGGTGAAGCTGAGTGAGAAAGAGAGAGACAGAGACTGAGAAAGACAGACAGAGAGAGAGAGAGAGAGAGAGAGAGAGAGAGAGAGAGAGAGAGAGAGAGAGAGAAAGAGAGAGCACTCACATGTATGACACTCAGGTGATGGTTGAAAGACAACTTTTAGAAGTCAGTTCTCTCCCAGGCCAGCCTAATTTCTCCCCATCCCAAAACTCAGGGAAATTTGTGGAAGAGGGGGCAGTAAGATTGTAAGAGCCTAAAGATGGGGAGGAGCAATATGCAAGATACTCCACACAATTTAGGGCCGAAGTAATCATAATAGGACTTTGCATGACCTGCACAATGACTGACATGTCAATGACCCCCGCCCAAAGTCTAGCATGGATCACAGGCACTAAGATCCTTAGAGACAGGGGATTAACAACCACAGTAGTGTTCCTATACTAAAAGGGAACACAAGAAAGGGCTCTAGGCAATGCTACTGAGTCCTTACACCTCATCAGAAGAGGAAGACCCAGAGGAAAATTTGACATGCACAGTAGAGGATGCTCCAGGAATGGGGGGGGGCACTGAGAGAAAGGGAGGAAGGGGGGAAAGGAAGGGGAAAAGGGGGGAGGGAGCAAGGGGATCTGGGGAGGGGTGGACGGAGGGAGGGGAATGGGGTACCTATCAAGTTTGTATGAGTGGAAAAAAAATGAAGTCGGTTCTCTCCTACCACGTGGGCTTCTGAAGACTGACCTTGAGTCACCAGGTTTGTATACAGGCACCTTATCCACTGAGCCAGCTCTTAGGCCCCCAAGTTGTTCATTTATTGGTGAATTTTGTTCTTTGACAATGTGACACAAGTGTATGAAACATTCTCATGACTCTCCTCTGACCTTTCCTCATCTTCTTCTCCCTCTCCATCTGTCCCCCTCCTCTCTGTAATTCTTCCTGTTGCATTCCTCCCCACTGGGGACTTTTGTAGAAGAAGAGAGGGAAAAAATGGAAAATCCAGAAAATGAAAGAAAGGGTTGGGATACACCATTCTGCTAAAGAGACATGGATGGACATCACAAACCCACAGTAGAGGCGGTTGCTAATGTTGAGCCTACAGCAGATCTATCTGGCCCATGGTCAGCTTTGGACAGAGGGGAAATCCATGGGACCCCACATTGTACCGATAGACAATGGACAACTAACCAACTCAAGAGGGAGACAAAAATACCCAGTAGTTAGCCATGGATCCAAGGCCAGGATCGTACAGGGTGGGTGGAGGGGGTGGGGAAAAGGGTTGGTTAAATTCATAGTCCAAAATGCCCACAATATTTTTTTAACCTTCTGTCTCCCATGTGTGTATATTCTCCCACTTGGGATCTGTGAGAGGCGATTTCCACAGAAACCATCCCCTGATCTGATGGCCTTGATATTGTGTGATAGCTTATGCTGATTATTAATTTGAAGGATCTAGAATCACCGAGGAGGCAAATCACTGGATGTGTCTATGAAGTTTCTAGACTGGGTGAATTGAGATGGGAAAAACTATATTCAATGTGGGCAGCACTAACCCATGAATTGGGGTCCTGTTCTGGATGAAATAGAAAAGGAGGGATGGGGAGATGGTTCAGGGGTTAAAGAGTTTGCCTCTCAAGTAAGAGGACCTGAGTTCGGATCCCCAGATCCAACACGGAAAAGGTGGAGGCCTGTAATTACAGACCTGGAAGAGGGAGCCTGGGAAACCTCAGCGCAAAGTAAAAAAGGAATTAGAGAAATCCAGGATGATTCCTGACGTCACTCTTGGGCCTCCACAGGCACACACACTCAAGTGCCCTCTTGTGCACACTGGACTGTACCCTGGAACTATGAACCAAAATAACCCCCCCTTCAATTGCTTTTGGTCAGGTATTCTGTGGCAGCAACCAGAATAGCAGCAGATACACTGTCCCATAGAGTGCCTATTTACACTTCTGTTAAAACATTCAAATGACCCATGCAGACTGTAGGCCCCTCCCTGCAATTCTGATGGTGGAATTTCCGACACTTGTCACCTTTGCAGTACACGAAGACCCCCTTCTTCCATCCTAAGTATTACAGATTCCTGTGCCTCGCAGGGCTGGAATCCCAGCCAGCATTTGAGAACTGCCAACTGTTGTGATTCAAGCGTGATGTGTTGTCCTTCACACTTGGTCCCCAGCGCCTAGGTCTGTTTTGGAAAGTTCTGGAACCTTTAGGAGATGGTGCTTTGCCAGAGGAAGTAGGTCACCAGGGAGGAGTAGTCTGAGGATTTAATTCCTAGCCCCACTTCCTGTCTGCTTTCTGCTTCCTGGCTGTCAGTACCATGTGACCCCCTCCTCCCTCCCACCCTCTTGAACTGTGAGACAGCATAGAGCCTTTATCCCTTCAGGAAAAATAATAAGCAAGCCACTCGGCTCTGCTAAGTGTAGGGGTCCCCCAGCTCTACCTGAACAGCAGATGTGAGCCGTCCACCCAGTGCCACCTCCCTTCATGTTTCAGGTCTGATAACCCCATCCAGGCACGGCCTTTCTCCTTCGAAGTCTGCTGCAGGAAGCTCTGGGGGGGGGGGAGACAGAAGCAGTCAGGAGGGTGCTCTGCACCTCCCCAGTCTGTGTAGTGTCTCCACCAATGCTTAGCAGGAAGCTGTGGCAGCTCTGGTGGGAGCCAGATTCAGGTGTCAACTTGACAATTGAAGGCTCAAGCTCTGGGCATATCTGTAAAGAATTGGTTAGTTAAGCCCTGAGCAAGCTTGCAGGAGATTGTCTGATTGATGTGGGGAGTCCTGGCCCAGGGTGGGTGGGATTTTTCCCTGGGCAGGTGGATAAGACAGAGGAGGTGATTCAGAGAATTGGTATTCCTAAAGAATACCATGTCTGGCTAGTGAGGTTTGCCCCTCTCTTGGCATGGTGTGGCCAGTTCCACCAGTAGCCCCTGGTGTTGGTGTGAGCTCTCCTGCCAAGCTGGACTAAGAACTATAACTGAACAGTCATAAGCCAGAATAAAATTCCTTGTTTCCTTAGGTCATTTGGTGGGGAATTTGTCAGCAATATGTAGGCAAACTGTGACAGCCTCCCAGTGTGCTGCGGCGAGGTGCTCTGAGTCTTCTCATTGCTGAATCCTCCCATTTCAGTCCCTAAGGACTCACACAAAATATGTTCCAATGGCATCTCATGACATGTGCTAGTCTTGTTTGTCTGCCTTACAAGCTCTGAGCATGTCCAAACGCATGGTTTAAAATGCTGGGGCTAAATCATACCTGTTCTCTCTCTCTCTCTCTCTCTCTCTCTCTCTCTCTCTCTCTCTCTCTCTCTGTCTCTCTGCCTTTCTCTACTTCTTTCTATCTCACTCTTTCTATGTGTATCTCTCTCTTTTTCCCTGCCTCTCTCTACCTGTGTCTCTCTGTTACTCTTTGTGTCTGTTTCTCTGTTTCTCTGTGTATCTGTCTGACTCTCTGTCACTGTGTCTCTCTGTTTTCTCTTTCTCTCTCTGCCTGCCTCTTGCTGCCTCTCTCTCTGCCTGCCTGTCTCTGCCTCTCTCTGTCTCTGCGTCTCTCTCTCCTCCTGCCTCCAGCCTTTTGCCCAGTGACCCTCACTGGTCCCCACTGGACCTGAAATCTCTCCAGTATCTTTAAGCTTCTCACTGCAGGAAGAGCATAACCGCAGCCTCCTTGTCCACCACAGTGCCAAATATTGTCCCATTGGTGACTTGGATTCAGCCACTGCACTGATGTCAACCATGGAAACAGCAAGTACTGTGTGGCAGACTTTTTTTTTTAGCCCAGTAGAGGAAGTTGTTCAATGCTAGCCAGTATGTCAAAAAAAACCCAAAACACCATGCTGAGGTGTGTGTGTGTGTGTGTGTGTATGTGTGTGTGTGTGTGTGTGTGTGTGTTGTGTGCGTGTGCATGTGTGTCTTTCTGTGCATCTCTCTCTCTCTGTCTGTGAGCTAGACATTCAGGTGTCAAAGTTGATAACTGAAGGCTGAGCTCTGGGCACATCTGTGAAGCATTAGAGTTAAAGCAAGTCCTGAGCAAGCCAGCAGAAGATTGTCTCATTGATGTGGGAAGACCCAGCCCATAGTGGGTGTGGCCATTCCCTGGGCAGGTGGATAAGACAGAGGGGGCTGGCTCAGTACTTTGGCATTCTTCAGCAGACCTGGGCACATTCGGTCTGGCGAGTGAGGTTTGCCCCTCTCTCAGCAGTCCCTGTAGATATGGCATGATCAGTTCCCTCGGCTCCTAGGGTTGGCGTGAACTCTCCTGCCCAGTTGGACAAGGACAAGCTGCGACAGACCCCCCCAACCTGATGGACCATTTGCTCCCCGCTTCCCAATGACCCTGAACATCAAGCAATTGGGATCCAGGTGGGCGTACCCGCTCCTCATGACTTTTGATGACAACGAGCTGGGCCCCCACTTCCTGGCAGGCAGTGACAGAGTCGTTCCAGGTCCTCTTGGACTTGGAGAAGAGGTAGCAGTTCCCTTGGAAGAGCGTCCAGTCCCAGGGGCACAGGCGGCACAGGCGGCCTGTTTGGGGAGGGCGGGTCAAGATGGACATGATTCATGGACAGTATCTCTGGGTCTTTCCAGCCTTCAAATTCTTCACGAATCTCCCTGAATCCTGGCACCCTTTTCTACTCCAGGAGAATTCAAGGGCGCCCACCTCAAAAGGGAGCCCTGGAGCCTGGTCTCATTGTCCTCGGTGGACACAGAGTCCCACCCTCCCTGTAGCATTATGCTTCCACTAGGAGAAGAGGAAATGGAGGCTCGGATGAGAATGGTGACTCAATGTTTGTACAACACAAGATCCCCAGAAACCCCTGGTGAGACCCTTGATTTCCACTTGCTCACCCATTGGGAGCTTCAGCTGGTTCATCTCCTGGTAGATCTTCTCTTTCTTTGCCCGTTCTTGTCTCTGGGAGCTGGCAACATTGGAGACTGTTGCAAGAAAAGAAAAGTGCAATTATGAGACACTTACTGTGTACTCTACCATGTGCTGAACCCTAAGGACATGTTTTTGAAAGCTAGTATCTTATTTTTTTCAGATCTCTCTCTCTCTCATTCTCTCTCTCTCCATATCAGTACATACATGTGGAAGTCACAGAACAACCACATTGGGTGTTGGTTATTGCTGTCAACCTTGTTCTAGACAGTATCTCTTATTCACTGCTGTGTAGTGTGGGCCGGTCTAGGTGACCCATGAGCTTCTGGAAATTCTTCCATGAGCTTCTGGAAATTCTTCTGTAGTAGTCAAAAATAACATAAGCTAATAGGAAAAACTTGTAACAAGGATACTGCTATAACAAGGCCTCATAGAAATTGAAATATAGGGCTGGAGAGATGGCTCAGGGGTTAAGACTGCCTCACAAGCAGAAGGTCCTGAGTTCAGATCCCAGGTCCCATGTAAAAACGCCAGGAGGAACCAGCCTGTACTTCCAGTCCTGGTGAGCAAAGCCTGTGAAATTTCTGAGTGAAGCAAAAGAGAGGTAAAAGTAATCCAAGATGATTCCTGAAGTAACCCTTGGTCTTCCACAGGGACAACTAGTGCCCTCTGACACACACACACACACACACACACACAAACACACACATACACAGAGCCCGGCCCTCTGACCCCTGACCTTTGACAAGGACAGCCACCAGAAGAATGGCAAAGAGTGTGAGGTACAGCAGCTGGATCACCAAGGGCACATGACGGTGGCACAGACGCCCTGCGGGAAAGAAGATGAGACTTTCAGCAAGTCGTTCTGGATTCGGGCACCGCCCCCTGGCATCTTCCTCCCTAGAGCATCCCAGACCCTCAGCCTTTACTAACCCAGGCTCACTGAGCCTCAGCCATAAACCTTACTGCTTCAGGATCCTACGCTACTTCTCTCTGTCTCTCGGTGTGTGTATACAAGAGTGCATTTGAGTGTGCATGTCTGTAGAGGCCCAAGGGTGACATCAGGAACCACCCTGAATTGTTCCTCCTCCTTGTTCCTTTGCTCTGGGGTTTCCCACACTCCCTCCTTCCAGGACCAGAATAACAAGCCACCATCATATCCACCCAGCATTTTTTTTTTTAAATGTGGGATCTGGGGATCTGAACTCAGGTCTTTTTGCTTGAGAAGTAAAAGCTTTAACCCCTGAGCCATCTCCCCAGCCCCATCCCAAGTTTCTAACTCATCTCATGATTGGCCAGTCTGAGGCTCTTTCCTCCTAGGACCCAAGAACGTGGAGTTCTAGCCTTTGCCTCGCCAGGCTCCCCCCCCCCGCCCGTGTATTCCTCTGTGCTGTCTACGAATCCAGACCCAGCAATTTCAACTTCTACTTATCCAAGACCCCAGAGTTCAGCCATGCCATAACCTCCCCCCCAGACTTGACCACCCCAGGATTCAAGAGTTCCAGGTATCGGGGCTGGAGAGGTGGCTCAGGGGTTAAGCCTCTGCCTTGCAGGTGGAAGGTCCTGAGTTCAGATCCTAGACCCCACGTATAGACACCAGGAGGAAGCGGGGGGCGGCCTGCGTTCCGGTCCTGGTAGGGTGGAGCCTGTGAATCCCGGGGCAGAGTAAACAAGGAGGAGGTGGAGGCGTCCATGGTGGTTCCCGAATTCTTCTGTGGTTCTACACACACATACATACATACACACACATACTTACACACACGCATACATGTACAATTGAGTAAATAATAAATAAAAAAAGGAGTTCCAGGTATCCGCCCCTGATTATCTCAGCACCAAGGTGTGTGCACCCGCAGCATCTTCCTCCCCAGAACCTAAGACTCCAGCCCCCAGACTCCACCTCTCAGAACCCAGGAGACCCCAAACATCTACTCCCAGCTCCATCTCCAAAGAATTCAAGAATCCAGTCCGCAACCTCTTCCTCACCTCATAGAATTGAGGAGCCCAGTTCCAGATCTCCATCTCTAAAAAGAGTAAGGAATCCAGTCTCCTCAGCCCCTACCCACAGCCCCAAATCCAGGACTCGAGTCCCTAGCCTCCACCTCCACAGGACTTAGGAGCTCAGTCTTAAGAATCCAATTCCCCAAGACCCAGGAGTCCAAACTTCCTCCTAAGATCCCCCTCCCAAGGACCCAAGAACATGCGCCCCAAGGACCCAAGAACGTGGGCTCCCAGGTCTCTGTCCTCTTGTATGCATGCATCCACTTCCTGCTTTCTACTTCCCTGAGACCCAGGAGTCCAGTCCCCAATCTTGGACTGAGAGGTCTAGGTCATCCCTCCCTAGGATGCAGACATCTATGAAGACCCGTGCATTCTTTTCCCTCCTACCTGCAAAAGCCTTGAGTCCATGAGATGGTTGGAATCCAACGCTGTTCATGGAGTACTTGGGGTCTGTGGTTATCAGCTGCTGGTCATCTGGGTGGACAGAGCATCAGTCAGGCTGAGCTCCAGGCTGAGCCGAAGGTACCCTGCTTCCCCCAAGCTCCCCAGAGTCCCCCCACTCAGCCTCACCCAGAGAGCCCAGCTGCTGCACCCTCTCTTCCTCAGACTCCATCACCGGTTCACAGTACCAGGGAGGGCTGGGAACAGCGGCATTTATTCGACACCCGCTATTGGCTCACTGTGGGAATCTGCTGTCAGTCAGGAAGAGAAATAAGGAATTGGGTACCAGCCCCGGAAGATGCTAGAAGGGAGGCACCCACTGCAGAGCTTCTGACACACCATAGTCTTCCAACCATTCGAAGAATTTCAGAGATCGTTGTGGGGCAAGTGGAGGAGGGGGGTGTCTGAGCTCTGTAGCAGAAAGTAACCCCCCCCCTTAGGTTATAAATGGGTTGTAAGAAGTCGTCTGTGAGACCAACACATTGCAAAAGAAAGTCACTTTTTAAATTCTGCCTACTTTCTTTTTGTGCATGTGTGTGAATAGGAATGTGTACAAGGAGCACTTGAGTGTGTGTGCCTGTGGAGGCCCAAAGGTGATACTGGGAATCATCCTGGATTTCTTCTAACTCCTTACTGCTTCGCTCTGGGGTTCCCAGGTTCTGCCTTCCAGGGCAGGAATTGCAAACTGCCATATCTATCCAGCATTTTTTACATGGGATCTGGGGATCTGAACTCAGGTCCTTTTGCTTGTGAGGCAAAGGCTTTAACCCCTGAGCCATCTTGCCAGCCCAATTTTGTCCACTTCTATGACCAGAGTTGGAGCCAGGCAATGGCTCCACTATTTCCAGCACCTTGGCGCTCTCTGACTCTTTGATCCGCTGCTGCAGCTTGATGACATCGTCATTTAGAGCTACTTCTGTTGACTTGGAACTTCATTCCAGCTGCTGGTAACCCTTCAGTGCTTAGCAGCACTTTGCTTTGCAAGCAACTTCCTTGAGCGCTCCACCCCGTGCCTGTTAGGACTTCCATCTGTATTCCGGTCTATTCGAAAAACTCATAGAAATCACGCAGCTTGCCCAAGGTTACACAACCCACTAAGTCACTAATTTGCAGAGCTGCACGCTGACCCTAGAGAGTGTGGGTCTTACCATATCACTAGCCTGTGATCCAAAGAGAGCTACCCAGTCCCAAAGAGGGATCAAAAATTCATTTTATGGAGGGGGGGAGGGAATCCACTGGGGAGATTAAAGCCAAACCCTTAAAGCCTTTGCCTCACAAGCAAAAGGACTTGAGGTGAGATTCCCATATCTCACGTAAAAATTACCGGGTGGCTATAGCAGTGGCCTGTAATTCCAGTCCTGGAAGATGGAGCCTGGGAAATCCCAGAGCAAAGCAATAAGAAGGTAGAACAATCCAGGATGATTCCCGATGTCACTCTTGGGTTTCCACAGGGACACACACACAGTCAAGTGTCCTCTTGTATACATGCCTGCATACACACACACACACACACACACACATACACAGCATAGCACAAAATTTACACTCTGCAGAGAAAAGGACCAGTTCCCAGCTCCCGGAGCCCTACACCTTGCAGCCTGAAGACCCCCCCTCCCCCACCGCAGCAAGAATTGAACTCCTCAGCGGTGGTCAAAAAGGCACATGACTCCACCCCAGAAAAGACAGCTTGGCGTTCAACTTGCCAACAGCCCATTCCTTTCTCCCTGATTGGAATTCCGTGAGGTACGGCTCACTACTGTCCTCTGCTGAGCATTTAAGTCAACTACAAAATGACAGTTAAAATCTCCATCCTCTATCTCTGGCGAAGAAGGAAATGCTGGAAAAATGCTTTTGGTTCGTTTTGTACCTGTGGTATTTTGTCTCCCTCCACAGTATTTTAGATATATGGTTTCTCCATCTTTCATTTCTTCTTTCCTTTCTTCCCTCTCCCTTCCTTCCTTCCTTCCTTTCCTTCCTTCCTTCCTTCCTTCCTTCCTTCCTTCCTTCCTTCCTTCCTTCCTTCCTCCCTCCTCCCCCTCTTTTCTGTCTTTCTTTCTTTCCTTTTCTTCCTTTCCTTCCCCCTTTCTTTCCTTATTCCCTTCTTTTCTCTCTCTTCTCTTCCTCCTTCCTCCCTCCCTCCCTTTTTTTCTTCCCTCCCTCCTTCCTCCTCTCTCTTTCCTTCCTTCTCTTTTCTCTCCCTCCCTTTTATCCCAGCCCAGGCTTATTCATAATAAACCACAAAGGCCACCCTCACCCCTGCAGGACCCAGACAAACTCTAAATCCATGTGCACATGTGTCTTTATTGCTCATTGCTAATTCAGTCGTAGAGAAAGTACCCAGGAAGGGCGAGAGCAGAAATCAGCAGAATCAGGATGCTGAGTGTGGTCGCAGCAGCTTCCTGAGGCCTCTGGAGCTTCATGATGCTTTTCCTGAACCCCAAGCAAGACGTGTAACCTGGGAAAAGGCAGCTGTCAGGGGGTAGGACAGGACTGAGGGGTGACGGCCACCTCCAAGCCAACTCCAGCAGCTGGACAAACATGTCTTTTTTAAAAGGCAACAGATTATTTTTGTTATATTTTTACCTAGGTATACAAGCTCAATAGGTACCTCCTTTTTCTCCCTCTTCCCTTCTCCCCTGTTGTCCCCCATTCCACTTCCCTCCCTTCTCACCCCCTCCCCGCCTCACTACTTTTCCTTCCATCCTCCAGAGCGTTTGTTTATGTGGGCACTGAATTTCCCTCTGAGTCATCTACACTAGTGAGGGTTCAGGACTCAGTGGCATAGCTTGGGGACCCTTCTTGGGCTGCCCGCTAGTATGGGGAATCTATTATGAATGTTTTACCCCTTGCCTCTAAGGATCCTACTGCCTGGAGCTTTCTCTCCTGTGATCCCTGCTAGACTTTGGGGGGTTGTTGACAATGACAGATTATTTTTTTTTTTTTTTTGTGATTTCTTTTTTTTTTTTTTTATTAAAAATTTAATTATACATTTTAAAATTTTTTACCAGTTCCCTCCCTCCCCCCTCCCCTTCCCCCAGTGTCTCCCCCCCAATTCCCAGAGAGTCCTTTATTGTGTGCGCCTAACTCTCCACTGGGTCCTCCTCTCCGATGACATATAAGGACCCAGTGGCATTTCCATAAGCCCTTTCTCTTGTTCCCCTTAATCATAAGATTACTACTATGGCTGTCAATCCCTTGCCTCCAGGGGTCTCGGTGCCCTTAACAGATGCTAGACTTTATGAGGGCAACAGTGCGCTGGACATTGCGCAGGGCATGCAAAGTTCCATTATGATTGCTTTGGCCCCAACTATTGTTGAGAATCTTGCAAATCGTTGCTCCTCCCATCCTTTTGCTCTTACAATCTTACCGCCCCCTCTTCCGCAAATGTCCCTGAGCTCCAGGATGGGGAGAGATTAGGCTGAATGACAGATTATTTTTATTTCAATTAAAAACTGAATTTCTCCATTTCTTTAGTGTCATAGTTAGGCACAGGTGTCAACTTGACAGTTGAGGGTTTGAGCTCTAGGCACATTTGTAGAGAATTAATGGTTGAGTTAAGCCCAGAGCGAACCTGCGGGAGATTGTCTAGCTGATGGTGAAGATCCAGCCA
Source organism: Typhlomys cinereus (assembly GCA_023101885.1). Lineage (NCBI taxonomy): Eukaryota > Metazoa > Chordata > Mammalia > Rodentia > Platacanthomyidae > Typhlomys > Typhlomys cinereus. Next base: position 829,229 of record JALPQD010000009.1, on the reverse strand, counting down.
TGGTGGATGGAACTAGGCTCTGGAATAAAATACCAAGAGCTAGTTGAGAAAGTTAGTATCCTTGTGTACACTTGGCCAGACATACTGGTCTGGCAATTGAAGATCATCCCTCTCTTATCCATTACGTAGAGATGGTGTGGCCAATTCCCTCGGTCTGGTGTTGGTGCGTGCTCTCCCATCAAGCTGGACTAAGAACTGTAACCAGTAATCATAAGAAAAAATAAACCCCTTGTTCTCTTAAGCCGTTTGATGGTGATTTATTAGCAGCCATGCAGGCGAACTGCAACACTTATAAATGACCTGATTCTGTTTTTGAAAGAAAGGAAACGCTGATATGCTTTAACAGTAGCTATTGACATGGCTTTTTCAAGTTCTTTAACTTATTGCAAATAAGCCTAACATTTCTTTATGCTGCAATATTTTGTAATCTATTTTCTGGCTATAACCATCTAATTGCTATAAAAATATATGAATTGCTCAGTGGTTATAGAAACATGTCTTTTCATTTACTTTTATGTGTTAATTCATCATTTATTTTTAATTCTTTTTGCATCTTTGATGATACTGCTTACATGTATTCAATGTATCAGGACTATATACATCCCAACACCCTCTGCACCTGTGTTATACATTTTAAAAAATATTTTTATTCAATTGTGTGTGTGTGTGTGTGTGTGTAGAACCACGGACAAATTCGGGAACCACCATGGACGCCTCCACCTCTTCCTTGTTTACTCTGCCCCGGGATTCACAGGCTCCGCCCTACCAAGGCCAGAAACGCAGGCGGGCCCCACTTCCGACTGGCGTCTATACGTGGGGTCTAGGATCCAAACTCAGGACCTTCCGCCTGCAAGGCAGAGGCTTAACCCCTGAGCCACCTCTCCAGCCCCCCTGTGCTATACATTTTAATTAACTAATTTGACTTTGTTACATTTCTTCTTTTAATTTTTTATTTACTAAAGAGACCAAGAGAGAAGGTGCACATATGCATGCCATGTCGCTTGTGATAAGAGAACAACTTTCAAAAGTCAATTCTGGGTCTGAGCAGATTTTTGGGAGGTTAAAGCCTTTGCCTCACAAGCAGAAGGACCTGAATTCAGATCCCCAGATCTCACAGAAAAAATATCAGAGCAGACATGGCAGTGACCTGTAATTCCAGCCCTGGAAGGTAGAGCCTGGGAAACCCCAGAGCAAAGCAGTGAGGTGGAAGAGCAATCCAGGATGATTCTTGATGTCACCCTTAGGCCTCCAAAGGGACACAACTGTCCTCTTGTGCACACACACACACACACACACACACACACACAAAATGTCTGGCAGATGTGGCAACCTGCCTATAATTCCAGCCCTGGAGGGCAGAACCTGGGAACCCCCAGATCAGGCTGGCTGCCAGACGAGTCCTCATGGCTGCTCTGGGTTTCACGAGACCCAGAGGCACAACAATAAGGTGGGAGAGTGATGGAGCGTGATTCCCAGTATCACCCTCATGCCTCCACAGACGCACATGCTCAAGTTTACTTGTGCACGTACACTCACATGTGCCCACTCACATGCAAACACACACACACAAAAGTAAAAGAAAATATAACTAGGAAGGCCACCAATGTGAAGGAAGAAGGGGAGCTGGCATAGCTTGGGCCAATTTTGATGCCCTCCCCCAACAGTCTGGAAGCTTGGGGAGCAGACTGCCTTGGCCTTCCTCTGGCAGACCCAAATTTTTTTATTGCTGCATATGTCATCATTCCAACCATTGCCTTTCAGCTCCGCGCAGTCTTTGTCCCAGCCATTTTTCGTCTCTCATGAATTCCAATTCTTGCTCAATCTGCAAAGCCCACGAGCAGTGTGAGTCTGTGCCATGCCCCTTCCCCATAAATCCCACCCCTGTCCCTTATCCTGAGGCCAAGCAGCGTTATCCTGGAGCCAAGTAGCCTATCTTCTCTGACTGCCTTTGGAAGGCACATCTTGTCCCGACCCCTTGAACAGGCCTGAGTGCTTTGGCCTTCGTGCTAGACCCCCCTCGGGTCACTGCTGGATGGCGTGACTATACCTCCATCACAGTTACTGGGCTTTTGAATGTTGTAACCACAGCAAGCCGGGCAGCAGGCAGCTCTGGGCAGCATTGTGCCCCGCCACAAAGCCCACTGAAATGATTCACACCAGTCAACCCTAAGCATGCTCTTGGACTTTGCCTATTTTCTGCCTGTGTGAACGATAGTGAAGGCTTTTGCCCACGGGTCCTTTGCTTATCATTGATCCCAGCTCTGCTCAAGCACACAGTCTCTCAGGAAGTGATACACTCTTCCATTCTTGAGAATCACGAGTGTCCATGACTACTGCCTCCTGGGCTGTTGGCTTTCATAGACCTCAGACTCTATGTGAATGTGTCTGCAGGTTGCTGACACATTCACAATCCCAATGGCTTAGGGAACAGGGGAGCTATATACTGGCTCATGACCCTGGGTTACCGTTCATAGTCCAGTCTGGTGGGAGAGCTCACACCATCACCAGGAGCTGAGGGAACTGGTTACACCATATTCATAGGGATTTCTGAGATAGGGGTGAACTTCACTCGCCAGACTTCAAGTCTGTCAAAGTATGCTGAAGAATACCAAACTAGTGAGCCAGGTCCCTCCATCTTATCACCCACCCATGGAAGGGGCTGGGTCTTCACACATCAATCAGACAACCTCTTGCAGGCTTGCTCAAGACTTGCCTGAACTGCTAATTCTTCACAAATGTGCCCAGAACTCAGCCGTTGATGGCCAAGTAACTAACACAGATACTCTGTGCTGAAACGCTCTTTGCACATCTCTGAAGGACAGTCTGCCATGGTATCTGCTTGCAGGAGTCAAGACACCCCTATTTCTGCTTGGTAAATACCACAAGTGAGTCCAGAGAGGACCTCAAGCAAAGATCCTTTGAGTCATCTTTGCAGACTCGAGTCCTCCCTGTCGGGTCAAACTCCCCCTTGTCCCCACATCTACCTCTGGGACAGTGGGGAACCGTCCACCCATTGCCAAGAGCCTTCCTGCTTCAAGTCGGACAGTCCAATCCAGGCACGGCCTCTCACGCGAGAAATCTGCTGCAGAAAAGTCTGAATTGGGGAGTGAGCAATCAGGAAAGAGAGAGAGAGAGAGAGAGAGAGAGAGAGAGAGAGAGAGAGAGAGAGAGAGAGAGAGAGATAGCTCATGTGCTCCATTTGATCTCCCACTCTGTTCCCAACCACCTGGAATCCCTGTCCAGTCTAAGCAGGAAGTCAGATACGTCTTCAGGAATCCAGCCACATCTGTGCCCTATGGACAGGTGTGCTGACCAGCACCGAAGAGTGCAGAGTGAGACCCTTGGTATTTCCAGATGCTTTCTCTGTCTTGGAAGCTCTGAGCACACTCATACAGCGTGCAAGGGAACTTGAGGGTGTGTCCCTGTGGAGGACCAAGGGTGACTTCAGGAATCACCCTAGTCTGCTTCTACCTCCTTATCGCTTTGCTCTGGGATTTCCCAGGCTCTGCCCACCAGGGCTGAGAGTGTGAGCCGCTACTGTTTCTGCCTGGCATTTTTACTTGGGACCTGGGATCTGAACTCAAGATCTTCTGCTTGTGAGACAGAGTATTAACCTCTGACCCATCTCTCCAGCCCCCACCTGGCTTTTTTTTTTAATGTGTGATTAAGGACATGAACTCGGGACCTTTAGTTTGTGCAGCAAGGACTTTAACCATCTCCCTGGCCCTTCTTCATTTCTAAGCACCGTCATCATCCCCTTGGACACCTGGGTCATTCTCCACCTCCTCCACCTGGGCCATGATCCGATGCATGCCCCACTCCAGAATCAAGCCCACCTGTTCCTCATCAGTGTGGATGATGACCATCTGGGCTCCCATCTCCTCACAAGCGGCAATGGAGTCATTCCAACTCCGTTTGGAGTTGGAGAAGAAATAGCAGTTTGACTGGAAGATGAGCCAATCCCAGGGACAGGGGCGACACAAGGGGTCTGTTGGGGGGCAGGGGACACATCAGGATGGATCCGCCCTCAAGCGTGCATACCCCATGTCTGCTCAGTCTTCATGTGCTCCCGAATCAAGGTCCTCCCTGGACCAAGCATGGGGGGGGAACTATAACCTTTTCTGCTCCTAAGCTTCCTCCCTACTCCACAGGAAACCCAGGAGTACTGACCCTATTTTTTCCACACAAAGAGAAGTTGGGGCCCTTCCCCACTCCGCTCCGCCTGCTGGGACGAGCACGTGGACCAGCCGGGCCTCATCCGCGATCTAGGTAAGCTCCGTCCTTCCCCACCCCCAGAACCCCAGGCAAAATAATTCAGTTTAGTGAAATTGAAAGATCTTAAGAGTTAAAACGACAATGCCAAAGTCAAAGTGCAAATCCATGAGAAGCAACACTCAAGAAAACAAATTTCCCACTGAGGAAATTAATCCTATAATGTTAGACTCCAACCAGAACAAACCCACGGAAAATGGCCAAGAAAGCCTGACCCAGGATAACGACTTTCAAAATATGATCATTACCATGTTCAATACTATGAAAGAGGAAATCCAGGAGGAATTACATAATCGAATCAATCGCTTTGAAGTGGAACACAACAGACATTTGGAGGAGTTGAGAAAAACAGTGCAAGAAACAAAAACTGGCATAGAGCAGTTAAAACAGACTCTAGCAGAGTTTAAAACTGAGCTACAAGACAAGTTATCTTCAACCCAGAACTCCACAGAGAGTCTTATCAACAGAACTACGAAGCAGAAAACAGAATTTCAGACCTTGAAGATAAAGTGGGAGTACTAACCAGCTCAATGGAAGAGGTGGTTAAAGCCAAAAAGATACTTGAGAGAAATATCCAAGAGATATGGGACACCTTGAAGAAGCCTAACATGCATATTCATGGAACACCAGAGCAAGAATCTCAAAATACCACCCCTGAGGAAATTTTTCAAACGATCATCAAGGAAAACTTTCCTCATCTAAAAAAAGAGAGGCCCATCCATATACAAGAGGCATTCCGCACCCCAAACAGATACGACCAAAACAGAAGCACGCCATGGCAAATAATAGTTAAAACACTCCACATTCAAGATAAAGAACTGGTGCTGAGAGCTTCAAGGGAGAAAAAACAAGTCACTTTTAAAGGTAAACCTATTAAAATAACAAATGACTTCTCAGTCGAAACAGTAAAAGTAAGAAGAGCTTGGAGAGACATACTTCAAGTATTGAATGAGCAAAAATGTCAACCCAGGCTGATTTACCCTGCAAAACTATCAGTCATGATCGAGGGAGAAAGAAAAATCTTCCAGCACAAAGACAACTTGAAGGGATACATGTCCACCAAACCAGGCCTTCAAAAAATGCTAGAAATGATACTCAAGCGTGAAGAAAAAAACAGGCATATCCAGGAGAACAGAAGGCAAGTATAACACCATTAAAAGCGAAGCAATATACTTATAAGAACTACTAAACATAAAAAATGTCTGGAATTAAAAATAGTTTCTCCATTATAACATTAAATGTTAATGGAATTAATTCACCGATCAAGAGACACAGATTACAAACTTGGATCAAAAATCACAATCCATCAATCTGCTGCCTGCAGGAAACCCATCTCACCACAAAAGATAGGCACGCTCTAAAAATAAAAGACTGGTCAACAATTCTACAAACAAATGGAAGCAGAAAACAGGCAGGGGTAGCCATTATGCTATGAGACAAAGTGGACTTAAAACCAAAGAAAATTATAAGAGACACGGATGGATACTACATTTTAGTCACAGGTACAATTCACCAGGAAGACTTCACAATACTGAACATATATGCGCCCAATACGGGGCCCTCCACATTCATTAAGAAAACCCTACAGCGTCTAAAGCAAGAAATCAACCCCCAAACGATAATTCGTGGGGACTTCAACACTGCCCTCTCAACATGGGATAGATCAACAGGTCAAAAGCTTAACAGAGACACTTTGGAACTTAATCAAACCCTGAAAGAAATGGACCTTACAGATCTCTATCGAACTTTTCACCCATGTACCAAAGAATACACATTTTTCTCAGCAGCACACGGAACTTTCTCCAAAATAGATCACATATTGGGCCACAAAATGAATCTACACATATACAAAAAGTTGAAATTCTAACCTGTGCCCTATCAGACCACCATGGCCTAAAGCTGGACATCCACAACACATCAAACAAGAGAAAATACACTAACTTCTGGAAACTTAACAATATGATGCTTAATGAGAACTGGATTCAGGAAGAAATTAAAAAGGAAATTCAAGATTTCCTGAAAGTGAATGATAATGAAAATACAACTTACCAAAATCTCTGGGACACAATGAAAGCTGTCCTAAGAGGTAAGTTCATAGCTCTTAATGCCTACATCAAAAAAATGGAAACATCAGAAATAAACAACTTAACAATGCAGCTTAAAGCTTTAGAGAAACTAGAGCAGTCTGATCCCAAAAGTAGTAAAAGAGAGGAGATTAACAAAATAAAGGGAGAAATATCTGAAATCGAGATTAAGAAAACGATAGAGAAAATCAACCAGTCAAAAAGCTGGTTCTTTGAAAAAATCAATAAGATTGATACACCCCTAGCTAAATTAACCAAAAGCAAGAGAGAGAAAACCCAAATTAACAAAATTAGAAATGAAGATGGAGTTATCACTACTGATACCCAAGAAATCCAGAGAATTATAACATCATATTTCAAAAACTTATACTCTGTGAAGTTTGACAACACAAAAGAGATGGATGAATTTCTAAGTAAACACAACTTACCCAAATTGAATCAGGAAGTTGTGAATTATTTAAATAGTCCTGTAACATATAAGGAAATTGAGGAAGTAATCTCGAATCTTCCCACCAAAAAATGTCCTGGACCAGATGGATTCAGCACAGAGTTCTACCAGACATTTAAGGAGTTAATAACACCAATACTCCTTAAACTGTTCCATCAAATAGCAAAGGAAGGAACACTACCAAATTCCTTCTATGAAGCTAATATCGTTTTAATCCCAAAACCTAATAAAGATTCACTTAAAAAGAAAACTATAGGCCGATCTCTCTGATGAACACAGACGCAAAGATTCTCAACAAAGTCTTAGCAAATCGGATTCAAAAACATATTAAAAAGATCATTCACGGGGACCAAGTAGGCTTCATCCCCGGCACACAAGGTTGGTTCAACATACGCAAATCAATAAATGTAATTCATCATGTAAACCAGTCCAAAGTCCAAGACCACATGATACTCTCGATAGATGCAGAAAAAGCTTTTGACAAGATCCAACAGCCTTTTATGATCAAAACGCTAGAGACAGTAGGAATGGAAGGAACCTTTATCAATATAATAAAAGCTGTATACAACAAGCCCACAGCAAGGATTATGCTCAATGGGGAACAATTGGAAGCATTCCCACTTCGATCAGGAACTAGACAAGGCTGTCCACTCTCACCACTTCTATTCAATATTGTACTTGAAGTCTTAGCTGAAGCCATAAGACAATGGAAAGGGAAATAAGAGGGATTCAAATCGGCAAGGAAGAAGTCAAGCTATCCCTATTTGCAGATGACATGATCTTATACCTGAGTGATCCCAAAAACTCCACCAGGAAGCTCCTGGAACTAATTGAGAAGTTCAGCAGGGTGGCAGGATACAAAATAAATGTGCAAAATCGGCTTCTATATGCCCATTTGAAAAGCCTTGAGAGAAACACCCATTATAAGCCCAAAAAAAGCTACCGAAACCTAACAAGGATGCGGGACCTTTCCAAGAAAACTAAAACCCTAAAGCGAGCGAAGTCCAGCCGGGCGTACCCACGCCGCGCCCTAGCTGGAGAGGACCCCCCCCCCGCTCCCCCCCCAACGCCCCCCCTCACCGCCCCACCAGACCCACAGGGTCGGACGCCACAGGACCCGGCTCCCGCCCTCCCACCATCCAGCGCGGAGCCGCGCGCGGGACCCAGGACCATGAGGACCTCCCCCCTGCTCCAGGCCCGCCCCAGAGCTGCCCTGCGGGTTAAATAGCTCCACGCCGTCGCCCCCATCCCCCCTTTTTGCACCCTAAACCCGCTCCGGCCGGTCGGGACGCGCGTGCGCGGTCCAGCCGGGCGTCCACGCCGCGCCCTAGCTGGTGAGTCCCCCCCACCCCCCCCCGCACCAACCACCAGGACCCCCAGGTCGGCCCACAGGGACCCGGCTCCGCCTCCCACCATCCAGCCGGAGCCGCGCGGGGGACCCAGGGACCAGGAGGACCTCCCCTGCGCCCGGGCCCCGCCCCAGCTGCCCTCGGGTTAAATAGCTCCACGCCGTCGCCCCCATCCCCCCTTTTGCACCCTAAACCCGCTCCGCGGTCGGGACGCGCGCGGGGTCCAGCCAGGAGTCCACGCCGCACCCTAGCTGGTGAGTACCCCCGCCCCCCCCCCCCCCCCCCCCGCGCACCGCCCACCAGGACCCCCAGGTCGGCCCACAGGGACCCGGCTCCGACTCCCACCATCCAGCCGGAGCCGCGCGCGGGACCCAGGGACCAGGAGGACCTCCCCCTGCATCCGAGCCCCGCCCCAGCTGCCCTCGGGTTAAATAGCTCCAAGCGGTCGCCCCCATCCCCCCTTTGCACCCCGCCCCGCTCCACCGGTCGGGACGCACGCGCGGTCCAGCCGGGCCTCACCCCACGACCTAGGTAAGTCTCCGCCCGCCCCGCCCACCAGGACCACAGGCCAAATAATTCAGTTTAGTGAAATTGAGAGATCTTAAGAGTTAAAATGACAATGCCAAAGTCAAAGTGCAAATCCATGAGAAGCAACAATCAAGTAAACAAATTTCCCACTGAAGAAATTAATCCCATAATGTTAGACTCCAACAAGAACAAACCCATGGAAAAAGGCCAAGAAAGCCCCACCCAGGATAAAGACTTTCAAAATATGATCATTACCATGTTCAATACTATGAAAGAGGAAATCAGGGAGGAATTAAATAATCGAATCAATCGCTTTGAAGAGGAACACAACAGACATCTGGAGGAGTTGAGAAAAACAGTGCAAGAAACAAAAAGTGGCATAGAGCAGTTAAAACAAACTCAAGCAGAGTTTAAAACTGAGCTAAAAGACAAGTTATCTTCAACCCAGAACGCCACAGAGAGTCTTACCAACAGAACTAACGAAGCAGAAAACAGAATTTCAGACCTTGAAGATAAAGTGGGAGTACTAACCAGCTCAATGGAAGAGGTTGTTAAAGCCAAAAAGATACTTGAGAGAAATATCCAAGAGATATGGGACACCCTGAAGAAGCCTAACATGCGTATTCATGGAATACCAGAGCAAGAATCTCAAAATACCACCCCTGAGGAAATTTTTCAAACGATCATCAAGGAAAACTTTCCTCATCTAAAAAAAGAGAGGCCCATCCATATACAAGAGGCATTCCGCACCCCAAACAGATACGACCAAAATAGAAGCACGCCGCGGCAAATAATAGTTAAAACACTCCACATTCAAGATAAAGAACTGGTGCTGAGAGCTTCAAGGGAGAAAAAACAAGTCACTTTTAAAGGTAAACCTATTAAAATAACAAATGACTTCTCAGTCGAAACAGTAAAAGCAAGAAGAGCTTGGAGAGACATACTTCAAGTATTGAATGAGCAAAAATGTCAACCCAGGCTGATTTACCCTGCAAAACTATCAGTCATGATCGAGGGAGAAAGAAAAATTTTCCAGCACAAAGACAACTTTAAGGGATACATGGCCACCAAACCAGGCCTTCAAAAAATGCTAGAAATGATACTCAAGCGTGAAGAAAAAAACAGGCATATCCAGGAGAACAGAAGGCAAGTATAACATCATTAAAAAAGAAGCAATATACTTATAAAAGCTACTAAACATAATAAATGTCTGGAATTAACAATAGTTTCTCCATTATAACACTAAATGTTAATGGAATTAATTCACCGATCAAGAGACACAGATTACAAACATGGATTAAAAATCACAATCCATCAATCTGCTGCCTGCAGGAAACCCATCTCACCACAAAAGATAGGCACGCTCTAAAAATAAAAGGCTGGTCAACAATTCTACAAGCTAATGGAAGCAGAAAACAGGCAGGGGTAGCCATTATGCTATCAGACAAAGTGGATTTCAAACCAAAGAAAATTATAAGAGACACGGATGGATACTACATTTTAGTCACAGGCACAATTCACCAGGAAGACCTCACAATCCTGAACATATATGCACCCAATACGGGCCCCTCCACATTCATTAAGAAAACCCTACAGCGTCTAAAGCAAGAAATCAATCCCCAAACGATAATTCTTGGGGACTTCAACACCGCCCTGTCAACATGGGATAGATCAACAGGTCAAAAGCTTAACAGAGACACTTTGGAACTTAATCAAACCCTGAAAGAAATGGACCTTACAGATCTCTATCGAACTTTTCACCCACACACCAAAGAATACACATTTTTCTCAGCAGCACACGGAACTTTCTCCAAAATAGATCACATATTGGGCCACAAAATGAATCTACACATATACAAGAAAGTTGAAATTCTAACCTGTGCCCTATCAGACCATCACGGCCTAAAGCTGGACATCCACAACACATCAAACAAGAGAAAATACACTAACTCCTGGAAACTTAACAATATGATGCTGAATGAGACATGGATTCAGGAAGAAATTAAAAAGGAAATTCAAGATTTCCTGAAAGTGAATGATAACGAAAATACAACTTACCAAAATCTCTGGGACACAATGAAAGCTGTTCTAAGAGGTAAGTTCATAGCTCTTAATGCCTACGTCAAAAAAATGGAAACGTCAGAAATAAACAACTTAACAATGCAGCTTAAAGCTTTAGAGAAGCTAGAGCAATCTGATCCCAAAAGTAGTAGAAGAGAGGAGATTAGCAAAATAAGGGGAGAAATATCTGAAATCGAGATTAAGAAAACGATAGAAAAAATCAACCAGTCAAAAAGCTGGTTCTTTGAAAAAATCAATAAGATTGATACACCCCTAGCGAAACTAACCAAAAGCAAGAGAGAGAAAACCCAAATTAACAAAATTAGAAATGAACATGGAGTTATCACTACTGATACCCAAGAAATCCAGAGAATTATAACATCATATTTCAAAAACTTATACTCTGTGAAGTTTGACAACACAAAAGAGATGGATGAATTTCTAAGTAAACACAACTTACCTAAATTGAATCAGGAAGTTGTGAATTATTTAAATAGTCCTATAACATATAAGGAAATTGAGGAAGTAATCTCGAATCTTCCCACCAAAAAATGTCCTGGACCAGATGGATTCAGCACAGAGTTCTACCAGACATTTAAGGAGTTAATAACACCAATACTCCTTAAACTGTTCCATCAAATAGCAAAGGAAGGAACACTACCAAATTCCTTCTATGAAGCTAATATCGTTTTAATCCCAAAACCTAATAAAGATTCGCTTAAAAAAGAAAACTATAGGCCGATCTCCCTGATGAACACAGACGCAAAGATTCTCAACAAAGTCTTAGCAAATCGGATTCAAAAACATATTAAAAAGATCATTCATGGGGACCAAGTAGGCTTCATCCCCGGCACACAAGGTTGGTTCAACATACGCAAATCAATAAATGTAATTCATCATGTAAACCAGTCCAAAGTCCAAGACCACATGATACTCTCGATAGATGCAGAAAAAGCTTTTGACAAGATCCAACAGCCTTTTATGATCAAAACGCTAGAGACAGTAGGAATGGAAGGAACCTTTATCAATATAATAAAAGCTATATACAACAAGCCCACAGCAAGGATTATGCTCAATGGGGAACAATTGGAAGCATTCCCACTTCGATCAGGAACTAGACAAGGCTGTCCACTCTCACCACTTCTATTCAATATTGTACTTGAAGTCTTAGCTGAAGCCATAAGACAAGAAAGGGACATAAGAGGGATTCAAATCGGCAAGGAAGAAGTCAAGCTATCCCTATTTGCAGATGACATGATCTTATACCTGAGTGATCCCAAAAACTCCACCAGGAAGCTCCTGGAACTAATTGAGAAGTTCAGCAGGGTGGCAGGATACAAAATAAATGTGCAAAAATCAGAGGCCTTCCTATATGCCCAGAATGAAAGAAGTGAAAAAGCCTTGAGAGAAACAATACCATTTATTATAGCCCCTAAAAAAATGAAATACCTTGGTATAAACCTAACTAAGGAGGTAAAAGACCTTTACAATGAAAACTTTAAAACCCTAAAGAAAGAAATAGCCGAAGACACCAGAAGGTGGAAAGACCTCCCTTGTTCCTGGATTGGCAGAATCAACATCGTGAAAATGACCATCCTACCAAAGGCAATATACAGATTCAATGCTATACCAATCAAAATCCCAAAGCAATTCTTCAAAGAAGTTGACCAAACAATCTCAAAGTTCATATGGAGGCACAAAAGACCCAGGATAGCAAAAACAATCCTGAGTAACAAAAACACAGCTGGAGGTATAACCATACCAAACCTTAGTCTATACTACAAATCCATAGTTGTAAAGACAGCCTGGTATTGGCTCCAAAATAGACACACAGATCAATGGATAAGGATTGAAGACCCAGATATAAGCCCACAAAGTTACAGCCATTTGGTCTTTGACAAAGGGGCCCAAAGAATCCAATGGAAAAAGAACAGCATCTTCAACAAATGGTGCTGGCAAAACTGGATCTCCACATGCAGAAGATTAAAGCTGGACCCGTACTTGTCACCATGTACAAGACTTAATTCCAAATGGATCAAGGACCTTGATATCAGGCCAGAGACTATAAAAACCATAGTTGAAAGGATAGGGAACTCCCTCGAGCTGATTGGGCTAGGCCAACAGTTCCTAAACAGACATCCAATGGCACAGTCACTGCTACCAACTCTCAACAGTTGGGATCTTGTGAAATTAAAGAGCTTCTGTTCAGATAAAGAGATTGTAACACGAGCTCAAAGGCAACCCACAGAATGGGAGAAAATCTTCACTAACCACATATCTGATAGAGCTCTATTGTCCAGAGTGCACAAAGAACTTAGAAAACTAAACACCAAGGAAACCAATGGCCCAATTAAAAAATGGGCCCTGGAACTTAAAAGAAACTTTACCAGGGATGAAATTAAAATGTCTAACAAATATCTGAAAAAATGCTCCACTTCTTTAGCCATCAGGGAAATGCAAATCAAAACTTCCCTGAGATATCATCTCACCCCGGTCAGGATGGCAAAAATCCACAATACTAACAACGACAAATGCTGGAGAGGATGTGGAGAGAGGGGAACTCTCCTACATTGCTGGTGGGAATGCAGGCTCATACAGCCACTCTGGCGAGCCGTCTGGAGATTCTTAAAGAAATTAAAGATTGAAATGCCATATGACCCTGCTATTCCACTTTTGGGAATAACCCCCCATACAGCAGAGGTTCGCCTCGATAGCACAAGCACGACCATGTTCATAGCAGCACTGTTTACAATAGCAAAGACATGGAATCAGCCCAAATGTCCAACAGTTGACGAGTGGATAAGGAAACTGTGGTACATCTATACAATGGAGTACTACTCAGCCATCAAAAATGATGAATTACTGGAATTTGCCGGGAAATGGATGTCATTAGAAACAATTGTATTAAGTGAAGTATCCCAGACCCAGAAAATTAAGCGCCGTATGTACTCCCTAATAGGTGGCTCCTAGTACCAAACCCACCCAGCCCACCTAGAGACAGGAATTCCAAGGATTATGAACAGGAGGGATGGGGTAGGAGGGCCACACCAGAAAGAAGGAGAGAAGGGACCATGTTACAGCAGGGAAAATAGGCCTCCACCAAGGACCCAAATAAGTAATGAGACATCTGATTAAGTTCACAGACTTTTGTTCCTGATCATTTACTACTGAGGGGGAGTGATCTCACCAGAAGAGGAGGGCATATAGTCTGGCAGATAAAAAGTAACAATTTTGCAAATGGGTGATAGACCCCTCCCTCACTGTGGTTTCCCACTTTTATTACATCTACCTTTGAATGTGCTTTTATCACAAGACTCTAACAACTTTTTGTCTCTGGCCAGGGGGTAACATACAATGCCCACCAGGATGGAGTGAAGGGCATTGCAGGAGCAGCAAAACTGCAAAAGAAAATCAACAAACCACAATCCAGAACTTCAGAGACTCTATATCAACCACCTAGAACTAGGCCAGCTTAGTCTCTCCCCATCTTGAAGCTCAGGGAAATTTGCGGAAGAGGGGGCGGTAAGAGTGTAAGAGCATAAGGATGGGAGGAGCAATGATATGTAAGATACTCTATACTAGTTAGGGCTGAAGCAATCATAATTGGACTTTGCATGCCCTGCGCATTGTCCAACACACTGTTGACCTCACAAAGTCTAGCATCTGCTAAAGGCACCAAGATCCTTGGAGGCAAAGAATTGGCAGCCACAGCAGTGTTCCTATACCTAAGGGGAACACGGGAAAGGGTTCGGCAAAGGCCACTGGGTCCTTGTACGTCATCGGAGAGGAGGGCCCAGAGGAAAATCAGTCATGCACAAGAAAGGACTCTCTGGGAATTGGGGTGGGAGGCACTGGGGGATGGGGAGGGAGAGGGGTGGGGAGGGGGAGCAGGGGCTAAGGGGGGATGAGGAGGGAGGGAGGGAACTGGTGTACCTAATAAGTTTGTATGAGCTGAAATAAAAAAAAATAAATAAAAAAATAAATGTGCAATAATCAGAGGCCTTCCTATATGCCCAATATGAAAGTAGTGAAAAAACCTTGAGAGAAACAATCCCATTTATTATAGCCCCTGAAAAAATGAAATACCTTGGTATAAACCTAACCAAGGAGGTAAAAGACCTTTACAATGAAAACTTTAAATCCCTAAAGAACGAAATAGCAGAAGACACCAGAAGGTGGAAAGACCTCCCATGTTCCTGGATTGGCAGAATCAACATCGTAAAAATGACCATCCTACCAAAGGCAATATACAAATTCAATGCTATACCAATCAAAATCCCAAAGCAATTCTTCAAAGAAGTTGACCAAACAATCTCAAAGTTCATATGGAGGCACAAAAGACCCAGGATAGCAAAAACAATCCTGAGTAACAAAAACACAGCTGGAGGTATAACCATACCAAACCTTAGTCTATACTACAAATCCATAGTTGTAAAGACAGCCTGGTACTGGCTCCAAAATAGACACACAGATCAATGGATAAGGATTGAAGACCCAGATATAAGCCCACAAAGTTACAGCCATTTAGTCTTTGACAAAGGGGCCCAAAGAATCCAATGGAAAAAGAACAGCATCTTCAACAAATGGTGCTGGCAAAACTGGATCTCCACATGCAGAAGATTAAAGCTGGACCCGTACTTGTCACCATGTACAAGACTTAATTCCAAATGGATCAAGGACCTTGATATCAGGCCAGAGACTATAAAAACCATAGTTGAAAGGATAGGGAACTCCCTCGAGCTGATTGGGCTAGGCCAACAGTTCCTAAACAGACATCCAATGGCACAGTCACTGCTACCAACTCTCAACAGTTGGGATCTTGTGAAATTAAAGAGCTTCTGTTCAGATAAAGAGATTGTAACACGAGCTCAAAGGCAACCCACAGAATGGGAGAAAATCTTCACTAACCACATATCTGATAGAGCTCTATTGTCCAGAGTGCACAAAGAACTTAGAAAACTAAACACCAAGGAAACCAATGGCCCAATTAAAAAATGGGCCCTGGAACTTAAAAGAAACTTTACCAGGGATGAAATTAAAATGTCTAACAAATATCTGAAAAAATGCTCCACTTCCTTAGCCATCAGGGAAATGCAAATCAAAACTTCCCTGAGATATCATCTCACCCCGGTCAGGATGGCAAAAATCCACAATACTAACAATGACAAATGCTGGAGAGGATGTGGAGAGAGGGGAACTCTCCTACATTGCTGGTGGGAATGCAGGCTCATACAGCCACTCTGGCGAGCCGTCTGGAGATTCTTAAAGAAATTAAAGATTGAAATGCCATATGACCCTGCTATTCCACTTTTGGGAATAACCCCCCATACAGCAGAGGTTCGCCTCGATAGCACAAGCACGACCATGTTCATAGCAGCACTGTTTACAATAGCAAAGACATGGAATCAGCCCAAATGTCCAACAGTTGACGAGTGGATAAGGAAACTGTGGTACATCTATACAATGGAGTACTACTCAGCCATCAAAAATGATGAATTACTGGAATTTGCCGGGAAATGGATGTCATTAGAAACAATTGTATTAAGTGAAGTATCCCAGACCCAGAAAATTAAGCGCCGTATGTACTCCCTAATAGGTGGCTCCTAGTACCAAACCCACCCAGCCCACCTAGAGACAGGAATTCCAAGGATTATGAACAGGAGGGATGGGGAAGGAGGGCCACACCAGAAAGAAGGAGAGAAGGGACCATGTTACAGCAGGGAAAATAGGCCTCCACCAAGGACCCAAATAAGTAATGAGACATCTGATTAAGTTCACAGACTTTTGTTCCTGATCATTTACTACTGAGGGGGAGTGATCTCACCAGAAGAGGAGGGCATATAGTCTGGCAGATAAAAAGTAACAATTTTGCAAATGGGTGATAGACCCCTCCCTCACTGTGGTTTCCCACTTTTATTACATCTACCTTTGAATGTGCTTTTATCACAAGACTCTAACAACTTTTTGTCTCTG
Source organism: Typhlomys cinereus (assembly GCA_023101885.1). Classification (NCBI taxonomy): domain Eukaryota; kingdom Metazoa; phylum Chordata; class Mammalia; order Rodentia; family Platacanthomyidae; genus Typhlomys; species Typhlomys cinereus. Next base: position 812,514 of record JALPQD010000009.1, on the reverse strand, counting down.
GCCAGGGGGTAACATACAAGCCCACCAGGATGGAGTGAAGGGCATTGCAGGAGCAGCAAAACTGCAAAAGAAAATCAACAAACCACAATCCAGAACTTCAGAGACTCTATATCAACCACCTAGAACTAGGCCAGCTTAGTCTCTCCCCATCTTGAAGCTCAGGGAAATTTGCGGAAGAGGGGGCGGTAAGAGTGTAAGAGCATAAGGATGGGAGGAGTAATGATATGTAAGATACTCTATACTAGTTAGGGCTGAAGCAATCATAATTGGACTTTGCATGCCCTGCGCATTGTCCAACACACTGTTGACCTCACAAAGTCTAGCATCTGCTAAAGGCACCAAGATCCTTGGAGGCAAAGAATTGGCAGCCACAGCAGTGTTCCTATACCTAAGGGGAACACGGGAAAGGGTTCGGCAAAGGCCACTGGGTCCTTGTACGTCATCGGAGAGGAGGGCCCAGAGGAAAATCAGTCATGCACAAGAAAGGACTCTCTGGGAATTGGGGTGGGAGGCACTGGGGGATGGGGAGGGAGAGGGGTGGGGAGGGGGAGCAGGGGGTAAGGGGGGATGAGGAGGGAGGGAGGGAACTGGTGTACCTAATAAGTTTGTATGAGCTGAAATAAAAAAAATAAATAAAAAATAAATGTGCAATAATCAGAGGCCTTCCTATATGCCCAATATGAAAGTAGTGAAAAAACCTTGAGAGAAACAATCCCATTTATTATAGCCCCTAAAAAAATGAAATACCTTGGTATAAACCTAACCAAGGAGGTAAAAGACCTTTACAATGAAAACTTTAAATCCCTAAAGAACGAAATAGCAGAAGACACCAGAAGGTGGAAAGACCTCCCATGTTCCTGGATTGGCAGAATCAACATCGTAAAAATGACCATCCTACCAAAGGCAATATGACCAATCAATGCTATACCAATTAAAATCCCAAAGCAATCTTCAAAAGTTGACCAAACAATCTCAAAAATTCATATGGAGGCACAAAAGACCCAGCATAGCAAAGACATTCCTGAGTAACAAAAACACTGCTGGAGTATTACCATACCGAACCTTAGTCTATATTACAAATCCATGGTTATAAAGACAGTCTGGTACTGGCCCAAAATAGACACACAGATCAATGGATAGGGTTGAAGACCCAGATATAAGCCACAAAATTACAGCCATTTGGTCTTTGACAAGGGGCCCAAAGAATCCAATGGAAAAAGAACAGCATCTTCAACAAATGGTGCTGGCAAAACTGGATCTCCACATGCAGAAGATTAAAGCTGGAACCCGTACTTGTCACCATGTACAAGACTAATCCAAATGATCAAGGACCTTGATATCAGGCCAGAGACTATAAACCATAGTTGAAAGGATGGAATCCCTCGAGCTGACTGGGCTAGACCAACAGTTCCTAAACAGACATCCAATGGCACAGTCACTGCTACCAACTCTCAACAGTTTGGGCTCGTTTCTGTTCAGATAAAGAGATTGTAGCACGCAGCTCAAGCAATTCACAGAATGGGAAAAAATCTTCACTAACCACATATCTGATAGAGCTCTACTGCCCAGATTGCACAAGAACTTAGAAAACTAAACACCAAGGAAACCAATGGCCCAATTAAAAAATGGCCCTGGAACTTAAAAGAAACTTTGCCAGGGATGAAATTAAAATGTCAACAAATATCTAAAAATGCTCCACTTCTTTAGCCATCAGGAAATGCAAATCAAAACTTCCCTGAGATATCATCTCACCGGTCAGATGGCAAAAATTCACATACAAACAACACCAAATGCTGGAGAGGATGTGAGAGAGGGGACCTCTCCTGCATGCTGGTGGGAATGCAGGCTCATCAGCCACTCTGGCGAGCCGTCTGGAGATTCTTAAAGAATTAAAGATTGAAATGCCATAGACCCTGCGATTCACTTTTGGGAATAACCCCCCATACAGCAAAGGTTCACCTCGATAGCACACAAGCACAACCATGTTCAGAGCAGCACTGTTTCAATAACAAAGTCATGGAATCAACCCAAATGTCCAACGGTTGACGAGTGGATAAAGAAACTGTGGTACATCTATACAATGGAGTACTACTCAAGCCATCAAAAATATGAATTACGGAATTTGCCGGGAAATGGATGTCATTAGAACATTAATGATTGAAGTATCCCAATTATATTGAGTGAAGTATCCTTGGAGGCAAGGATTGAAGCCAAAAGTGTTCCTATGCTAAGGGGAACAAAGGAAAGGGTTCGGGAATGCCGCTGGGTCCTTGTACGTCATCGGAGAGGAGGACCCAGAGGAGAGTTTGGCATGCACATTAAGAGTCTCCGGGGATTGGGGAGGGGAGGCACTGAGGGGGTGGTGAGGGAGGGTCAGGGGAGGGTGAGCAGGGGATCGAGGGGGAGGGGAGGGAGGGGAACTGGTGTACCTATTAAGTTTGTATGAGCGGAGATAATAAAAAATGTTAAAAAAAAGATAATGACTTTCAAAGCATGATCATTACCATGATCAATACTATGAAAGAAGAAATCCGGGAAGAGTTAAATAACCGCATCAACCACTTTGAACAGGAATACAACAGGCACTTGGAGGAGATGAGAAAAACAGTTCAAGAAACAAAAATAAGCATAGAGCAGTTAAAACAGACTCAAGCAGAATTTAAAACTGAACTAAAAGACAAGTTATCCTCAACCCAGAACTCAACAGAGAATCTTATCAGCAGAACAAATGAAGCAGAAAATAGAATTTCAGATCTTGAAGACAAAGTGGGAGTATTAACCAGCTCAATGGAAGAAATTGTTAAAGCCAAAAAGATATTTGAGAGGAATATTCCAATGTTATGGGAAACCCTGAAGAAGCCTAACATGTACATTCATGGAATACCAGATCAAGAATCCCAAAATACCACACCTGAGGAAATTTTCAAATTATCATCAAGGAAAACTTTCCTCATCTAAAAAGAGAGAGGCCCATCCACATACAAGAGGCATTCTGCACCCCAAACAGATATGACCACAATAGAGACTCGCCATGGCAAATAATAGAAAAAAAAACACTCCATATTCAAGATAAAGAAATGGTGCTGAGAGCTTCAAGGGAAAAAAAAAAACAAGTCATATTTAAAGGTAAATCTATTAAATTAACAAATGACTTCTCAATGGAAACAGTGAAAGCAAAAAGAACTTGGAGAGACATACTTCAAGTATTGAATGAGCAAAAATGTCAACCCAGGCTGATATACCCCGCAAAATCTATCTGTCATGACTGAGGGGGAAAGAAAAGTTTTCCAGCACAAAGACAGCTTGAAGGCTTACATGTCTACCCAAACCAGGCCTTCAAAAAATGCTAGAAAAAATACTCAAGCTTGAAGAAAAGAACAAGCATATCCAGGAGGACAGAAGGGAAGTATAATACCAGAAAAAACCTAAAAGCCAAATAATACACATATGAAAGCCACTAAACACAAAAAGTGTCCAGAATTAAAAGCAATTTCTCCATTATAACATTAAATGTCAATGGAATTAACTTACCAATCAAGACTCACAGACTACAAACTTGGATTAAAAATTACAACCCGTCAATCCGCTGCCTTCAGGAAACTCATCTCACCACAAAAGATAGGCGCATCCTAAAAATAAAAGGCTGGTCCAAAATTCTGCAAGCCAATGGAACCAGGAAACAGGCAGGGGTAGCTATTATAATACCAGACAAAGTGGACTTCAAACTAAAAAAAAAAAAAAAAAAAAAAAAAAAAACAACATAAGAGACACAGATGGATACTACATTTTAGTCACAGGTACAATTCACCAGGAAGACTTCACAATATTGAACATATATGCACCTATTAATGCATTCATTAAGCAAACTCTACAGCATCTAAAGTGAGAAATCAACCCTCAAACGATAATTCTTGGGGATTTAAACACCGCCCTCTCAATGTGGGATAGATCAACATGTCAAGAATGTAATGGAGACACATTGGAACTTAATCAAACTCTTACTGAAATGGACCTTACAGATCTCTATCGAACTTTTCATCTATGCACCAAAGAATACACATTTTTCTCAGCAGCACATGGAACTTTTGCCAAAATAGATCACATATTGGGCCACAAAATGAATCTCCACATATACAAGAAAGTTGAAATTCTAGTCTCTACCCTATCAGACCACCATGGTCTAAAGCTTGACATCCACAACACAACAAACAATAGAAAATACACTAACTCCTGGAATGAGAATTGGATTTAGGAAGAAATTACAAAGGAAAGTCAAGATTTCCTAGAAGTGAACGATAATGAAAATACAACTTATCAAAATCTTTGGGACACAATGAAAGCTGTCCTAAGAGGCAAGTTCATAGCTCTTAATGCCTACATGAAAAAAAAAATAGGAACATCACAAATAAATAACTTAACAATGCAGCTTAAAGCTTTAGAGACGCTAGAGCAACCCAATCCCAAAAGCAGTAGAAGAGAGGAGATCAGCAAAATCAGGGGAGAAATATCTGAAATTGAGATAAGGAAAATGATACAGAGAATCAACCAGTCAAAAAGCTGGTTCTTTGAAAAAAAATCAATAAGATTGATACGCCCCTAGCTAAATTAACCAAAAGCAAGAGAGAGAGAAAAAATACAAATTAACAAAATTAGAAATGAAAATGGAGTTATCAGTACCAACATCCAAGAAATTCAGAGAATTATAATATTATATTTCAAAAACTTATACTCTGTGAAATTTGACAACACAAAAGAAATGGATGAATACCTAAGTAAGCATAACTTACCTAAATTGAATCAGGAAGTTGTGAATTATTTAAATAGTCCTATAACATATGATGAAATCGATGAAGTATTGTTAAATCTTCCCACTAAAAAATGTCCTAGACCAGAAAGATTCAGCACAGAGTTCTACCAGACATTTATGGAGCTAATAACACTAATACTCCTTAAACTGTTCCATCAAATAATGAAGGAAGGAAGACTACCAAATTCTTTCTATGAAGCTAATATCTTCTTAATCCCAAAACCGAATAAAGATACACTTAAAAAAGAAAACTATAGGCCAGTCTCTTTGATGATCACAGATGCAAAGATTCTCAACAAAGTCTTAGAAAATTGGATTAAAAAACATATCAAAAAGATCATTCATGGGGATCAAGTAGGCTTTATCCCAGGCACACAGGGTTGGTTCAACATATGCAAATCAATAAATGTAATTCACCATATAACCAGTCAAAATCCAAGACCACTTGATACTCTCGTAGATGCAGAAAAAGCTTTTGACAAAATCGAATAGCTCTTTACGATCAAAACCTAGAGACAGTTGAATGGAAGGAACCTTTATCCATATAATAAAGCTGTTAAACAACCAACAGCAAGGATATACTCAATGGGGAACAATTGGAAGCATTCCCACTTTGATCAGGAACTAGACAAGGCTGTCCACTCTCACCACTTTTATTTCAATATTGTACTTGAAGTCTTAAGTGAGGCCATAAGACAAGAAAGGGAGATAAAAGGGATTCAAATCAGCAAGGAAGAGTCAAGTTATCTCTATCTGCAGATGACATTATCCTACACCTGATGAGTCATAAAAAATTCCACCGAAACTCCGGGAACTAATACAGAAGTTCAGCAGGGGCAGGATACAAAATAAATGTACAAAAATCAGTGGCCTTCCTATATGCCCGAAAAAGCAGTGAAAAAGCTCTGAGAGAAACAATCCCATTCACTATAGCCCCTAAAAAATGAAATACCTGGGTATAAACCTAACAAAGAAGTAGAGACCTTTACAATGAAAACTTTAAAACCCTAAAGAAATAATTACAGAACACCAGAAGGTGGAAAGACCTCCCATGTTCCTGGATTGGCAGAATCAACATCATAAAAATGACCATCCGACCAAAGGCCAAATATACAGATTCAATGCTATACCAATCAAAATCCCAAAACAATTCTTTTTTTTTTTATTTTAGCTCATACAAACTTATTAGGTACACCAGCTTTAGGCCGTGATGGTCTGATAGGGCACAGGTTAGAATTTCAACTTTCTGTATATGTGTAGATTCATTTTTGTGGCCTATGTGATCTATTTGGAGAAAGTTCCGTGTGCTGCTGAGAAAAATGTGTATCTTGGTGCGTGGGTGAAAAGTTTGATAAGATCTGTAAGGTCCTTTCTTCAGGGTTTGAGTAAGTTCCAAAGTGTCTCTGTTAAGCTTTTGACCTGTTGATCTATCCCATGTTGAGAGGGCGGTTTTGAAGTCCCAAAATGAATAGTTGGGGGTTGATTTCTTGCTTTAGACGCTGTAGGGTTTTTCTTAATGAATGTGGAGGGGCCCGTATTGGGTGCATATATGTTCAGTATTGTGAAGTCTTCCTGGTGAATTGTACCTGTGACTAAATGTAGTATCCATCCGTGTCTCTTATAATTTCTTTGGTTTGAAATCCACTTTGTTTGATGCATAATGGCTACCCTGCCTGTTTTTCTGCTTCCATTGCCTTGTAGAATTGTTGACCAGCCTTTTATTTTAGAGCGTGCCATCTTTTGTGGTGAGATGGGTTCCTGCAGGCAGCAGATTGATGGATTGTGATTTTTGATCCAAGTTTGTAATCTGTGTCCTCTTGATCGTGAATTAATTCCATAACATTTAGTGTTATAATGGAGAAACTATTGTTAATTCCAGACATTTATATGTTTAGTAGCTTTTATAAGTATATTGCTTCGTTTTTTAATGATGTTTATACGTGCCTTCTGTTCTCCTGGATATGCCTGTTTTTTCTTCACGCTTGAGTATCATTTCTAGCATTTTTTTGAAGGCCTGGTTGGTGGCCATGTATCCCTTAAAGTTGTCTTTGGTGCTGGAAAATTTTTTTTCTCCCCTCCGACATGACTGATAGTTTTGCAAGGTAAATCAGCCTGGGTTGACATTTTTGCCATTCAATACTGAAGTATGTCTCTCCAAGCCTTCTTGCTTTACTGTTTCGACTGAGAAGTCATTTGTTATTTTAATAGGTTTACCTTTAAAGTGACTTGTTTTTTTCTCCTCCCTTGAAGCTCTCAGCACCAGTTCTTTATCTTGAATGTGGAGTGTTTTTAAAACTATTATTTGCCGCGGCGTGCTTCTATTTTGGTCGTATCTGTTGGGGTGCGGAATGCCTCTTGTAGGGTGGATGGCCTCTCTTTTTTTAGATGAGGAAGTTTTCCTGATATGTTTGAAAAATTTCCTCAGGGGTGGTATTTGATTCTTGCTCTGGTATTCCAGAAACGCATGTTAGGCGTTTTTCAGGGTGTCCCATATCTTGGATATTTCCTCTCAAGTATCTTTTTGGCTTTAACAACCTTTCCATGAGCTGGTGTACTCCCACTTTATCTTCAAGTCTGAAATTCTGTTTCTGTTCGTTCGATTTTGCTGTCATTGTTTTCTTTATTCTGTTGATAAGACTCCTGTGGCGTTCCTGGTGAAGATAACTTGCTTAGCTCAGTTTTAAACCTGCTTAGTTTGTTTTAACTGCTCTATGCCCCTTTTGTGTTCTTGCACTGTTTTTCTCTCAACTCCTCCAGATGTCTGTTGTTGTTCCTCTCAAAGTGATTGATTCGATTATGTAATTCCTCCCTGATTCCCTTTCATAGTATTGAACATGGTAATGATTCATATTTTGAAAGTCTTTATTCTGGGGGGGCTTTCTTGGCCTTTTTCCGTGGGTTTGTTCTTGTTGGAGTCTCATTATAGGATTAATTTCTCAGTGGGAATTTGTTTACTTGATGTTTGCTTCTCATGGATTTGCACTTTGACTTTGGCATTGTCATTTTAACTCTTAAGATCTCTCAATTTCACTAAACTGAATTATTTGGCCTGTGGTCCTGGTGGGTGGTGCGCGGGGCGGGGACTCACCAGCTAGGGCGCAGGGTTCAGGCCCGGCTGGACCCCGCACGCGCGCGTCCCGACCGGCGGAGCGGGGTGGGGTGCAAAAGGGGGGATGGGGGCGACGGCGTGGAGCTATTTAACCCGAGGGCAACTGGGGCTGGGCCCGGGCGCAGGGGGAGGTCCTCCTCGTCCCTCGGCCCTGCGTGCGGCTCCGGCTGGATGGTGGGAGTCGGAGCCGGGTCCCTGTAAGCCGACCTGGGGTCCTGGTGGGCGGTGCGTGGGGGGGGTACTCACCAGCTAGGGCGCGGGGTTGAGGCCCGGCTGGACCGCGCGCGTGCGTCCAGACTGGTGGAGCGGGGTGGGGTGCAAAAGGGCCTCTCTTAGACTCTTATCTAGATTCCTGGTATCTAGTGTCCCTCAGTACAAAGTAAATAAACATACTTAAGAACTAAGATCCTCATATCAGATAAGACATGTGGTATTTGTCTTTCTAAGTCTGGGTAGCCTTACTTAATGTAATAATTTTCGATTCATACTTTCTTTTTTCCTGGTGGCTGAATGAAATTCCACCATATACACACATTTTTTATTATCCATTCACTCATTGATGGATATCTGGATTGATTCCATTTCCTACCTACTGTGGCTAAAGCAGTGATGAGCACAGGTGTGGAAGCGTCTCTAGTAAGGTGTGTAGAGTCCTGTGGGTAGATTCCCAGGAGGGAAATAGTTGAGAAAAGTTTTCTATTGTTATTGCTGAAGGTATCTGAGAGAGTGTTTATAGCAACAATGGATCGCTATCTTTTTATGTGGATGTCCTATCTTCTCAACTTCTCCTTGGAACATTTGGGAATACTGGGACTCATCCATGTCTGATGAGCCCCCCCTGTTCTCTTCCTCTCTCGGTACCAGTATCTACTTCTCTTTTCTGAGTGAAAGTAGATGAAGAGAGCGAAGGAAAGGGTGTGGCAAAGAACCACTGTAGCCTTTGGTATTTCTGTACACTCACAGACAGCAGCAACCATGAAACAGTCCAAGAGAGAGAACGAGGAACATCTTGGATTCTCTGGTAAGGCTAGAGCAAGATTCAGGGGGTTACAGATGGGATTATGAGGGGTCACCCACAATCATCTCAACTTTCTCTGATTACAATTGAGTCTCTTTCTACCAGGGGAGCCGATGACCAGCCGATAACACTCAGATAATTTCAAGAGGCTTTGGATTCCAATCAAATCATAACTTCGAGAGTTTTTTTTCCCCAGATAAACAAGGGTCAAGGAGGAATGAGGAGAAGGCAACAGAAGTGGGGGATAAGAATATGCAATCCTCAGGTCTGTCGAAGAACAGACTGGAATTGTAGACTAATTGATCTTGGGGAGATTGAAGCTGCAGGTCTGTGCATTCATATCCTGGAGACATTAATATGTAATGAATCCTGCATCTTGAAGAAGTGAACATTGAAAAGTAGACTACTAGCTAATGGAGGGACAGGTGCTGGGAACTAGCATCTGAGGTCCTGGGAATGTTGATTCTGGAGACCTGGACTCCTGGGTCGTGTGAGGGTAGAACTCATGATTAGGATTCTTACCTCCTGAAGAGTGAAGTGTCATGAGGGGTCTGCTGGCTCCTGGAGAGGTGAGAGTTGGGTACTTGGCCTCTGGGTCCTAGGAGAGGAAGACTCCCTGTGTCTCTGGGGAGAAAGGTCTACACTGTGGGTTGTGGGATCTGATGGGGTGGGCACTGACTGGGAGACAGGGACAGTCAGTCCTGGGAAGGTGTGGGTCAGGGTGGGACCCCTGACATCGTGGGAAACTGGAGTTGAGTCTGTAGTCTGGGATTCTTGGAAAGTGTGCTCTGGGAACTGGACCCCTGGTTCATAGCGGGGTAAAGGCTGAGGGTCTGGGCTTGCCCCTGTTGAAGGGTTGGGAGTCAGAGGAAAGGCTGGAAACACAGATCTTCCTGGGTCAGGAAAACACAGGCAGTGGAAACAACGTGTCCGGCTCTGGGATCTTGTGCTCAGAGAGGTTGAGGTGACCCAGGCTGTCCCTGGGCCAGCATGTGACAAGGACAAGGAACACCCAAATTCTCTCCTCAGGGTGTCTGGACCTCGGTCACCTCCTGCTGGTGCTACAGCTAGTCTCTCTGATCCTGCTGGCTGCTCTCTTGGTGGTCATCCTCAACAAAGGTCAAGCGACGAGGGCTGGGTTCTCTCCTCTAGCCTCTCATTACAGGGGTGAGAGGGGATGTGGTTTCAGAGAGTTGTCGCAGTCTGGATAACCCTTGTGGATCTTATTTCCCTGGGCACTAGGATTCTGCATATGTAAACACAGTCCAGTAAGATTCTGGCATTTAGAAATGGTGCTTCCAGGCCAAAGACATGTGGCTTCTTTCTCTTGACACAGGCTCCCAGGCCTCAGACTCAGAGGAACAGGAGAAGTGGGAAAAGCAACAGACTCACCAGGAACTGAAAGAACTGAAGGATGAACTGGGTTGGTGACTAGACAACTTTGCCCCAAAGGTTTGAGAAGGTCTCCCTGTATTGCAGTCTGCTTGCATAGTTGCTGATAAATGACCAGAACACAGCTTAAGGGAACAAGGAGTTTACTTTCTTATGACAGTCTGGTTACAGTTCTTAGTCCAGCTTGAAGGGAGAGCATGCCCAACACACAGGGCTGAGGAACTGGCCACCACACACCACATAACGTTGAGAGATGGACATCCTTACTTGCCAGACCAGCATTCTGGCAAAGTGAACAAAGAATGCAACTCTCCAACCAGCTCTCTGTGATTTATCCAGGGCCTAATCCCACCCACCATGGGCTGGGTTTTCCCCATGAGCTGGACAATCTCCTTCAGATTTGCTCTGGGCTTAACTCGACCATCAACTCTCTACAACTGTGCCCAGAGCTCAAACCCTCAACAGTTACGTTGACACCTATGCTTAACTATGATACCCTGTATGGCATGACTTAGCTTCATGAATGGACTCTTGACTCAGTTTCCACATCTGCAAAACGGGGTGACATAAAATATAATGCTGAGTGGCTAAAAGGGGGCTGGTCACGCAGTAGCATGTAAACCAGCCTTCTGGTCTCCATTCTGAAATTTATAGCCTCTCTGTGTGCAAGATATGGGACCAGGTCTTCTTAGGTTCTCCTGGGAGCAATGGGATCAGGAGTTGAGAGAGATATGGTCTCCCCAGTGTGCAGGAGGGTGGTGTCTCAGTTTGAATGTGAGTTGTTCCCCACAGATTCGTGTGTTTGAATCCTTAGTAGATAATATTTGGGAAGGTCATGGCACCTTTAGGAGGAGGGGCCATTCTGGAGGAAGGCATGTCACAGGAGGTGAGCCTTGAGGGTAGGTGGACCCACCCTACTTCTACTAGCACGCTGCTCTTGCTGCTCTTGCAATTTGCACCGTTCTCACTTTAATACTCTCTGTCTCTCTCTCTCTGTGTCTCTCTCTTTGTCTCTCTCTGTGTCTCTGTCTCTGTGTCTGTTTCTCCCTCCATAATGTTGGACATGACCTGAGAGACCTCCAGCTTCTGCTGGCCACCAGGACCTCTGCTGTGGGATTCCCACCTTAATGTCTCCCCTCTGGAACTATAAGCCAAATAAATCTCCTTTTTTCCCCCTACTCTAAATAAATCTCCTTTTTCTCCCCTAAGGTAGGTTGTTTGAATGCTGTCTTACAGCAGCACGGAGGAATAGCCCCAGCAAGTGGTAATCCTGAAGGCCTTGAAGGCTGAACACACACCTTACATTGATATGCATTGATGACCAACATGTCTTGCTTCCCTCAGCAGACCACCTGTGCCGCCCGTGCCCCTGGGACTGGATGCTCTTCCAGGGGAACTGTTACTTCTTCTCAGAAGTCCACCTGAACTGGAAGAATGCCTTTGCTCTCTGTCAGAACATGGAGGTGCAACTAGTTAGCATCAGAACTGACGATGAACAGGTGTGTGGGGCTGAAGCTTTCATTCTGCTATGGGCTTCTAGTGGTTAGAAACAGAGGAGATAGACAGGCAGGGTTTTCTCAGTGGGGACCTGCTTACTCCACTTGAAAAGTGAGAAGAATCAGGGTATGCAAAGGTTTTGCAGAAGATGGGAACAGGAGTATACACATTAGGGAACTCTTCATCTATGAGGGACATCTGTGTGTGTGTGTGTGTGTGTGTGTGTAGAAGAGGCACTGTGTGTCCCTGTGGAGGTCCAGGGTGGGGGTGACTTTGGGTATCATCCTGAATTGCTCTACCTTCTTATTGCTTTGTTTTGCTGTTTCTCAGGCTCTGTGTTCTAGGACTGAAATTAAAGGTCCCTGCCATTTCTACCTGGAATTTTTACATGGGATCTGGGTATCTGAACTCAGTTCCTTCTGCTTGCAAGGCAAAGTCTTTAGTCCCTGAGTCATCTCTCCAGCCCAACGGATACCTTTTGATATACTCATCAGAGTTCAACAAGTCCTCCATTGGAATTGAAAGTCCTGATACACACATTTTATTAGTTACCCTAGTGGGAATTTTGCTACACTTACTGTTTTCAAGTCAGCAATGGAAAATTACTTGATTACTGAGATGGAAAAAGATGGTAAGTACCATTATGAGTATCAGGAATGAGAGGGGGCATGGTCTTGTTCCTACCCATTAAGGGCAGACATGAATGCAGACCTGCTCAGGATGCTAAGACATACTGACATGCAGTATCCCCCAACATGTGTGAGAGGAACCTGTCTGTGAACTTCAGACTGTATCTACTCTTCGGATAGAGGTGCCCAAGGACTCATTCCTTGCCTCCCACAACATTCTCCCAAAACATCCAGAAGCTGGATGCTTTCCCAAGGGATGGGTTACTTCTTCTCTAGCATAGGTGTGCACTCACAGACCATTACACTAAAAAGCTGAGGGTGTGACTGTAAGTGCCAGCACTTACCTATCAACACAGAGTACTGTGAGTGGGATCGATTGGAATTAAACCAGGCCAGGGTCTGAGGGGGCTCAGCCCTACTAAGACTGAGGACCAAGACAAATTTATTCTAAATTTCTCAGGTATTATACGTGAAAGTTGGACAGCCATCCAAAATCCTTAATAACAGCCAAAGCATCAAGAATAGCATAATCTTATAAATCAAGAAGTAAGGAATGAGTAACAGGAGGACACTTGATGGGAAACTAAATTATCATGACTAGCTTAGTATTCAAATCAGTTTCAAGATAACAACAGCTCCGAGTAGACATTCTTTTTATTTATTTATTTATTATTCCACTCATACAAAGGTAATAGGTACCCCTGTCCCCTCCTTCCCTCCACCCCTCCCTGGACCTCCCTGTTCCCTCCCCCCTTTTCCCCTTCCTTTCCCCCCTCCCTCCCTTTCTCCCAGTGCCCCCTCCCCCATCTCTGAAGCATCCTTTAATGTGTATATCAAACTGGGTCCTCCTCTCTGATCAGGAAGGAGCCAAGGGCATTGCAGGAGCAGCAAAACTGAAAAAAAAATCAATCAACAAACCATAATTCAGAACATCAGAGACTCTATATCAACCACCTGGAAGTAGACATTCTTGTACCACAACTGTGGGAACATTCATGCCTGTTCCCAGCTAATAAATCACAAGATGAGAACACAGTAAGCTGATTAATATCAACTTCCCACCTGAGGCCAACCACAATCCCAAGCAAGACCTCCCAAAGGGACAAAGAGCAGGAACAAAAGGGTTCAAACTGCTGACCTTTCCTGCTCAGATTAGTCAGTACTCAAAGGGCCTCAGGAAGGCCTGAACCAGCCCCCACATGTTGTACAAGCAGGATGTCCTGCTGAGATATGAAAGAGGCACCTATAACACGTGGACAGAGCTCCCTGCTGACTCCCATCCTCTTCCTCTCCAGAGCTTTCTGAAGGAGACATCCAAGGAGAAAGGCAATGGTTGGCTGGGAATTTCAGACCAGGATCATGAAGGCACATGGGAATGAATTGATGGTTCACTTCTGACCACGAGGTAAGTCAGGAGGGGAGGGGGACTGGATAGCATGTGCATTGATGGAGATAGAGTGACCCAAGAAAAAAATAGCTTCTTTCTACTCCCTTGGCCCTCTTGGCCTATGAGTCTGACCTTTCCTAAGTGGATGAAGAATGTCTTCATAACCATCTGCTGTCCCATGGCTGATTTTATGTGATGCTCCCACCCCCAAGGCAGCTCTCTCCTGGCCATTATCTATCCATCAAAGTTCATTAAGTGTATCATATCTAGGCATGGTGACCCGCAAAGCTGTCCCAGAGCTGAGAAATACAGAAGGTAGAAAAAGTAATACAGAGAGACAAAAATTATAGAGACAAGCTGGACAAACATAGCCTCCAAAGAGATAACAGAAAGAATCAAGCATCCAGTCAGGCCGGATTTTATGGCTACTCAGGAGGCTGGGAATCTGTATGCAAATCTGGGTGTGGGACCTCTGATTTGTTGGAATGCCAGAGAGAAGCAGTCTATACATGAGACACATCTATCATAGGCAGAAACCCCTAAGGTTTCAGGAACCTTGAAAGGTTCCAGAAAGTGCCAGTGAGTGAGGTGCCAATGGGTTCTGCATTTACATTTTTCATGGATTTTTTTAAATCAAGAAATAAAAATTACTTTTCTAGCAGATGGATCCTAAACACCACTATTCACTCATAGTTGGCCCTGTACAGCAGGTACCTGAAATTCTGCCTTCTTGTTGGCAGGTGGAACTTGCTATCAAAGTGAGAGGTTTAGATACAGCTTGATGATAGGGAACTGAGGATTAGGAGTGTGGCTACAAGGTCAGGTGATGCTGGCATGGGAAAGACAACTTGTCATACTTGCATATCCCAAGAAAAGGACATACAGGACGTTAGGGAGTTACAAAAGAGTTATCCTGTGTGTCTGGGGCCTGTAGCAGCCGTGATGGAAGGATTGTGGCCCAGAGTTTTTATTTTGGTGTTTATGGAAAGGAACAGGCTAAACTGTATACACCGGTATTAGTGATCGCTACCTTGGAATGTCAGTGTGTTTTGGAAAGTACTATTGGACCAGGTAGACTGGTCTCTCACCCTGAGCTGGGCTCTTCACTAGATCACAGTGTAAAATTTTAGTGATGAATATGGTTAAGGGCAGGAGTCTTGATGGACTGTTTGGTATCTAAAAAACTCCCTCAACAAGTCTGCAAAGGAGTCAGGCTGGGGAGATGTTCAGGGGTTAAAGTCTTTGCTTCACAAGCAGAAGGGCCTGAGTTCAGATCCCCAGATCCCACATAAAAAAAATGTTGGGTAGATATGGCAGCGACCTGCAGTTCCAACACTGGAAGACAGAGCCTGGGGAACCCCAAAGTGAAGTAATAAGGAAGTAGAACACCCTTGGGCCTCCACAGGCACACTACACTCAAGTGCTCTCCCTCCCTCTCTCCCTCCCTCCCTCTCTCTCTCTCTCTCTCTCTCTCTCTCTCTCTCTCTCTCTCTCTCTCTCTCTCTCTCTCTCACATACACACACACACACACACACACACACACACACACACACACAGTCAATCAACAAGGGTCAGGGGTCAATGACTGAGGGGCATCACTGAGTTCTGGATGTAGCACATCTGTTCCATGCACATGCATGAAAGCAATGGTCTCTCGGGTGCAAGAAGCTACTCCCAGAGTGGGGCTGGGTCAGAGGCTTATGGTCTCTTGGTGCTTGTCAACCTCAGGAAGTACTGGTGTGACAGGGAGCCCAACAACGATGATGGGGAAAACTGTGCATTAATCACAGAGACTGGCTGGAATGACGTCCCTTGCCTAACTATGACAATCTGCATATGCAAGAAGCCTGCCTCACTCTGCTCCACCAAGTGACCTCTGGACATTTTGCATGCACAAGCACGCTTCCATTTATCAGCATTTTAACTACATTCATGTGGATGTTGGCATCTTCCCAGTAACTCTGGGATGCTTCTCTTTCACAGTCTCTTCTCCTGAGACCTGGGCCATCACTGTCCCCACTTCTGTACCCAGAGGTTCCCTTGGGTTTGAGGGTATGATTTAGACCTCTCTTGGTAGTCTTGCTCTTGGACTGAGGTCTGAGTTGCTGACTACTCAAAAGTCAACTCTGAGGCTGGGGAGATGCTCAGGGTTAAAGCCTTTGCCTCACAAGCAAAAGGACCTGAGTTCAGACCTCCAGATCTCATGTAAAAAATGACAGATATAGCAACAGTCTGCAATTCTGGCCTTGGAGGATGGAGCCTGGGAAACTGCACAGCAAAGCAATAAAGAGGTAAAGCAATCTAGGATGATTCCTGATGTCACCTTCTACAAGCATACACACACTCAGGGGCAAATGTGAACACACACACAAGCATGCATTCACGCATACAGGAAAAGAAAGCCAACCCTCAGAACATGATAATTGATTCACAGGACTCAGGTTTTTTGAGTGCCCACTCTCTGAGTTCCGCATTAGAGAACTCAGGTAACAAACAGCCGTTTCAGGGAGGGGAAGGAGATGCAAATGTGGCCAAGGGTGGCAATGTTTCCCTCCTGATCAGAACCACCCCCTCCAAGACATGTGTCCCCCAAGTTCTTTTGTCTGGAACATTGCAATTTATCTCTGTCTCTGCACCCAATTCCAGTAGTTTTCCTGGTAACTCTGATAATGGCTTATGTGCTTTTCCTGATTAAGGCCTATGGCTAAACCAAGGAAGTAATAACAAAAGTGTTCAGATGTTCATTGCTCTGTGAATTTAAATATTAAAAAGGAATGAACTTCTTCACCATTTATGTCCTGTGGCTGCTCTTGAGTCTTCCGTTTCTGTAACTCATCAGTAAGTTGGCGTGCTTCAGCAGACTGGAGAAGACTTACAATCTTTTAAGTAAGTTTTGTCCCCAGTTCAGCAGTCCTGAGGCTATGATGTAGCCAGTTCCCTTGGCTCCTGGTGTTGGAATGAGTTCTTCTGCCAGGCCAGACTAAGAACCGTAACTGAATTCTAAGAACAAAGAAAACTCCCTTGTTCCCCTAGACTCTTTGGTCTTTAATTTTTCTTAAATATTTTTATTTATTTATTATTTATTTAATGTGTGTGTGTGTGTGTGTGTGTGTGTGTGTGTGTGTGTGTGTGTGTGTGTATCAGAGGCCACTGTGTATCCCCGTGGAGGACCAAGAGTGACTTCAGGAATCACCTAATTGCTTCTACCTCCTCGCTTCACTCTGGAATTTTCCAGGCTCCACCTACAAGAGCTGGAAGTATAGACCACCACCATTCCCACCTGGTGTTTTTATGTGAGACCTGGGATCCAAACTCAGGACCTTCTGCTTGTGAGACAGACAGAATCTTTCTTTTTCTTTTTTTTTTTTTTAGCATAATATGATTCTTGGGTTTATTTGTGAGGGTACTTCTGAGAAATAATCCTTATAAATTCAGGTGGGCAACATCCAACTCCTTTGCAGCCTTGTGTAGAACTCACATATGGAACAAAGGCAGATTTGTTTTTTGAGGCAGAGCACCTGCTATTTCTGTTCTGGGATGTCGGCATTCCTTGTTCTTGAGACTTTAGATTCAGAATTGAGCTTGAACTTCGCCCCCAGGCTCTCCAGTTTCTTAGATCTGTAGGTTGAACTGGAGCATCCTCACCAGCTTTCCTGGACTTGCAGCTCATGGGCATTTCCTGGATAGGAGAGCAATAGCTCTGTGGGATTTCTCTGCCTCCACAGTCATGCAAGTCAGTCTCTCAGAAGAAACTATTCTCTGGTCCATGAGATGACTTGGTGGGGAAGTCACACACAATGCTCAAAATCTGAGTTGGATCCCTGGAACCTGTGGTGTGGCTGGTGTGACGAGGACATCTGATCAGAGTCTGCCTGCTACACGTGAGTTCTGCTGCCTCTGCTGTTCTGGTCTCTATTTCTTCATCCTTGAGATTCATAAAGGAGGTCAGGTTGTCTCACCAAGCTAGTTACCTTGGATTTTTAGGGAGAGGGCAAGATGCCTCCATGGGAGAAAATTCTAAGAGGAACTGAAGTTCAGGGAAATTTGAGACAGAATCTTAATCCCTGAGCCATCTCTCCGTCCCTGGTCTTTAATTTATTGGCAACATGCAGACAAACTACAGAAAGATAAGCTCATTGGTTCATTCAGTTGGACTTTGAGATAATCATTTTCTTTTGGGGGGTTTGTCATAGGATTTCTGTCTGAGGTGAGCATGTGCCACATTTTCATTATCTATTCCTCTGTTGGTGGGCATGTCAACTGATTCCATTTTCTTGCTTTGTGAATAGAGCTGCAATGAACATGGGATGAGCCAGGCGTGCAGGTCATTTCTACTTCCACCTGGTGTTTTTAGATGGGAGGCAAAATGTTAATTAACTCTGGAGTTGTCTTTTTAGCCCCTGTAACATCTTTTTAAGATTTATATATGTGTGTATATATATAATTTATGCAGATTAAATAAATTATATTTATATGAAATCTACAGGTATAGATATATCAAGTATATAATTTCTATAAATTATGTTGTATAATATAGTATACCCACTGTGTGTGTATGTGTGTGTGTGTATATATATATATATATATATATATATATATATATATATAATTTAAGTTGAGATACAGATATACTTCTTTTTTAAAGGGAATTTTTTTCTATTATTTTTTGCATGTGTGAGTGTGTGTGTGTGTGTGTGTGTGTGTGTGTGTGTGTGTGTATCAGAGGGCACAGTCTGTCCCTGTGGAAGGCCAAGGGTAACTCTGGGAGTCATGGTGGATTGCTTCTATCTCCTTTATATTTTGCTCTGGGATGTCCCAAGCTCCACCCACCAGGGCTGGAAGTGCAGGCCACCACCATTTCGGCCTGGCATTTTAATGTGGGACCCTGAAATCTGAACTCAGGTACATCTTCTCGTGAAGCAGTCTTAACCCCTGAGCCACCTTTCCATGAATTTAGTGACTTTTTTAATATTTTCAACCCTTATCCCAAATCCTAGTCCCCCTCCTTTCCTCTTACAACCCTTCATTGCATCTGTCTGATTCCCTCCTACCTTTCACTCCTTTCCCTCATGTGATCCACTGTGTTTCTTCTAGTCTGTGATGACTAGAAATCAGGCCTGATCTGATTCATGTTCCAACAAGCATCCTAGACCATAGATACACCATTGAGGAAAGCATCCTCCTTTATTTCCCCATCAGCATTAGTCCTCATCAGTCTTTCAGAGAGATGTAGTGAGATGTTGGTAAGACAGTTCCTGTGCAATTCTTGTGTAAACATACACATATATCATGAAATCTTGCATATCACAACTATGTTCATAAGATAGTGCTTGGCACTCCACCTTCCCACTTCAGGCTCTTACAATCTTGCTGCCCCTTCTTCCTCGCTGTTCCTTGAGCCTTGGGATGAGTGTGGAAGAGAATTTTGTGTCCTATTTATGGATTAAAAAATCCTCAGATACTTATTTTATGCATTTTTACAAGTTGTGCTTTTCAGTAATAAACACCTTCTGTTCCAGAAGAAGGCTTCTAGGTTGAGTACTGAGTGCTTTTCCAATCTATGGGTATAACAACAAGTATTTACAGAGCAATTTGGTATACTGTCTTCCCAGCTAAAGACTTACAGTCTCTCCTTCCCTTGTGACCTGTTTCTGTCCCTTTGATAGATTCTTGTTTTACTTTACAGTAACAAGAATGTGTTCCATCCTGACAAGTGGGCCTTAAATCCAGTCAGAAAGTGTTTGGTTGTCTCCTTGATACTCATGCCACTATTACCCTGTTGGTTATTTGTTGCCATGGTGATTTTTATTGTTTTTTTTTTATACTTCATTCTCTCTTTTTTTTTTTTAATTTCCACTCATACAAACTTAACAGCTACACCGGTCCTCCCTTCCCTCCAACCCCCTATCCCCCTGTGCCCCCCTCCCCTCCCTCTTCCCTCCCCATCCTCCAGTGCCTCCCCCTCCCATCCCCGGAGCATCCTTTAATGTGCATGCCAAACTCTCCTCTGGGTCCTCCTCTCCGATGAGATGCAAGGACCCAGTGGCATTTCCCAGAACCCTTTCTTGTGTTCCCCTTAAGCATAGGAACACTACTGTGGCTGTCAATCCCTTGCCTCCCAGGATCCTAGTGCCTTTAGCAAATGCTAGACTTTGTGAGGTCAATAGTGTGTTGGACATTGCGCAGGGCATGTAAAGTCCAAATATGATTGCTTCGGCTTTAACTTATGTGGAGTAATGGTGATTTTTATTGTAACTTGCACATCTCACAGGTTGATGAGGCCTTTGATTGTTTTTCTCCCCCATTAGCTTCTACAAAATTCCTTGGTACTATGTATAGCTATCCAGCAAGGAGGAAGCTTCCAAACCAATTCCAGTTGGTGTATTTTGCCCATGTCCTGTGATCTATGTGTTGCATCTTCAGTAATAGGGTCTTACTGTCAGTTTTTTTTGAAGAGCAATGGCAAGAGCCTATAATGTTTGGAGGCCTTCGAAACCTCTCTGACCAACAACTAATCAGAAAGTGTCATGTTCCTGTCACTTCTTGAATAGTTTTAAATGTCACTGGGTTCTAAATGTACCAGTTCAGGGCATTTTTTTGTTCTGTTTTGCTGTTTCCCTCTCTCTGTGCTCCTCTTGCTCCTTTTCTAAAATAAATGTTTTCTGATATATTAATAGCATAGGAGGTTCTTATGGGTTTTTCTTTTTCTTTCTTTCTTTATTTTTATTTCCACTCATACAAACTTAACAGGTACACCGGTCCCTTTCCTCCCTCCACCCCCCCCCCTCCCCTGTGCCCCCTCCCCTCCCCCTTCCCTCCCCATCCCCCAGTGCCTCCCCCTCCCATCCCCAGAGCATCCTTTATTTATTTATTTTTCTTAATAAGAGATATTCAACTTTTATTTATTTATTTATTAACATTTTTTATTATCTCTGCTATACAAACTTAATAGGTACACCGGTTCCCTCCCTCCCTCCTCCTCCCCCCGATCCCTCTGCTCACCCTCCCCTCACCCCTCCCTCCCCACCCCCCAGTGCCTCTCCTCCCCCAATCCCCAGAGAATCCTTAATGAGCATGCCAAACTCTCCTCTGGGTCCTCCTCTCCGATGAGGTGCAAGGACCCAGTGGCATTTCCTTAGAGTTTTTCTTTACCTTCCTTAATCTCATCCCTCCTGATGGCTGAATGGTATTTTATTTTTTGTATGTGCCACATTTTCATTACTCATTCCTCTGTTGGTGGCCATGTTGACTGATTCCATTTTCTTGTTTTGTGAAAAGAGCTGCAATGAACATGGATAAACAAGTGTTCTTGTAATAAGATGTAGAGTCTTTTGGGAATATTCTTAGAAGTGGTATATCTGGGTTATATTGAAGTTCCATTTGTAACTTTCTGAGGCATCTCCATACTGATCTTCAAAGAGGCTGTACCAGTTTACAGTACCACCAAAAGTGAATAAATGTTCTCTTTACTCCACATCCTTGTCAGCATTCTCTGTTATTTGTGTTCTTGAACTTAGTCATTCTGGCTGGTGTAAGGTAGTTTTATTTTGCTTTTCTCTGATGACCAGGGAGGTTGAGCATCTTTTAAGATATTTGTTGACATTTCAATTTCTTTTTTGAGTGAAGCCCCTGCTTAGTTCCAAGGCCCATTTTTTAAATTGGATGTTTGCTTTCGTGATGTTTATTTTTGAGCTTTTTGTATATTCCAGTGATTAATCCTATCAGATTCATAGCAAGCAAAGGTTTTCTCCCATTCTGTGTGTTTTCTTTTTGTATAATTAACTGTTTCTTTTGTAATTTCATAAAGTCACATTTGTTGATTATTGGTCTTAGTTCCTGGGCACTTGAGGCTCTATTTAGAAAATCTCTATGTAGACCTATCAATTCAAGTGTACTCCCTATTCTTTATTCTAACAGTTTCAAGATTTAACATTAACATTGAGGTCTCTGATCCATTTTGAGTTGATTTTTGTGTAAGGAGAGAGGTAACAGTCAATATTCATTCTTCGACATGTAGATGTCCAATTTTCCCAATACCACTTGTTGAAGTCTCTTCCCCAGTATCTTTGGCACATTTGTCAAAAATCAAATGGCTGTACATGTGGGAGGTTATATCCGGATTCCTTGTTCTAATCCATTGCCCAATGTATCTGTTTTTGTGCCAGTAGCAACCTGTTTTTATTACTATGACTCTGTAGTGTAGTTTGAAATCCAGTATAGTGATACTTCCAGCAGTGTTTTTATTGCTCCAGTTTGTTTTGGCTAATTGGGGTCTTTTATCCTTCCATATAAATTTTGAGATTGTTTTTTCCAGTTCTGTGATGAATTGCATTGTGATTTTGATTGGGATTGCACTGAATCTGTATATTGTCTTGGCTAGGATGCTCATTTTCACAATATTGATCCTACTGATCTGTAAGCATGGAAGGTCTTTCCACTTTCTTGTATCTTCTTTAATTTCCTTTCAGCAGTGTTATGTAGTTTTCATTGTGTAGGTCTTTTATTTCCTTGGTTGAGTTTATCCCAAGGTATTTTGATTTTTTTGAGGCCATGATGAATGGGATAGATTCCCTCATTTCTTTTTCAACTCATTTATCTCTGGTAATAAGAAGGCTAATAAGTTTTATATGTTGATTTTGTATCTTGTCACTTTACTGAAAGTGCTTATTAATTCAAGTAGCTTCTTGGTAGAATCATGTGAGTCTCTCAAGTAGATCATCTTATCATCTGAAAATAGAGATATTTTAACTTCTTTTTTCCTATTTACATCCTTTTTATCTCCCTCTCTTGCCTTATTATTCTGACTAGAACTTCAAGCACAATATTTAACAAGAGTGGTGACAATGGACAGCCTTATCTTGTTCCTGATGTAATGGGAATGCTTCAAATTTTCCCCATTTAGAATGATGCTTGCCTTAGACTTGTCATATATTGCTTTTATTATGTTGAGATATATCCCTTCCATTCCTGTTTTCTCTGAAGCTTTTATCATGAAGGGATGCGAATTTTGTCAAAGGCCTTTTCTGTGTCTATTGAGAGGATCATATGATTTTTGGTTTTGAGTCTGTTACTATGATGAATCATGTTTATTGATTTACATGTGTTAAACCATCCTTGCATTCCTGGAATAAACCTGACTTGATCATATCTTTTGGATATGTTTTTGGATTTGGTTTGCAGAACATTTTATTCGGGATTTTTTTCCATCTGTGTTCATTAGTGATATTAGCCTATAATTCTTTTCCTTTGATGTGTTTTTGTTTGGCTTTGGAATCAGAGTAATTCTGGCTTTGTAGAAATAGTTTGGGAGTATTTCTTCTTCCTCTGTTTTATGTAATAATTTGAAGAGTAGTGGTGCTAGTTCTTCTGTGAAAGTCTGTTAGAATTATGTACTGAATCCATCTGGCCCGGGGCGGGGAGTTGGTAAGTCACATGCACTTAGAAATTCATCCATTTCCTTTGCTTATCCAATTTAAATGAATATAAAATTTTAAAGTATGTCTTTATGATTCTCTGGATTTCTGCATTACCTGTTGTGATTTCCCTCCTTTCCATCCTTGATTTTATTGACTTGAGACTTCTCTCTTTTTTTTTTTTTTTTTTTTGTTTTGGTTAGTGTGGCTAAGACTTTGTCAATCTTGTTTAAGATTTCAAAGAACAGCCACCGACCCCCACCCGCCAGGTCCCAGGTCCCCAGGGGAGTCCGTACACCCAGCCCAGCCCCCCAACCAGTGCCCCCGTCTCCCAGCTGCACCCAGGCGGCCTCCAGCTTTGCATGGGCCCCGCCCCGGACCCCAGCCCTTGCCTCCAGTCCCGCCCACGAGCACTGCCGACCCCCCCCACCAGGTCCCAGGTCCCCAGGCCCACGTCTCAGCCAGACAGGACCTGCTCACATTCCTCCATCCCTGGAGCTTGGGTGGGTCCTAAGCCAAGTCCCAGGCCCCAGGTGAAGAATTCTGCCATCAATAGCAGACCCTCTGCCTCTCCGGACCACCGGGGACCTACGCACGTGGTCCAGGGAAGACACACTACTATTCAGAATTCAATAGAGTCCAAAGGAAACTCAAGCAAAAAACTAAGGGAAAAAGGCATTCATCTGGGGTCCTCTACAATCATCCAATCACGTGGGAGAGATTCTTCACATGCAGCACAAAGATAAGTAAACCTCCTTTTTTTCACCTTACTGATCCTTTCTTTTTTTTTTAAATTCCTATTGTCATTTTTTAATACATTTTTTATTATTTCCGCTCATACAAACTTAATAGGTAGACCAGTTCCCTCCCTCCCTCCTCCTCCCCCCGAACCCCCTGTTCCCCCTCCCAACCTCCCATACCCCAGTGCCTCCCCCCCAATTCCCAGAGAGTCCTTTATTGTGTATGCCTACCTCTCCTCTTGGTCCTCCTCTCCGATGACATACAAAGACCCAGTGGCATTTCCCAGAACCCTTTCTCCTGTTCCCCTTAAGCATAGGAACACTACTGTGATTGTCAATCCCTTGCCTCCAAGGATCTTGGTGCCTTTAGCTGATGCTAGACTTTGTGAGGCCAATAGTGTGTTGGACATTGTGCAGGGCATGCAAAGTCCTATTATGATTACTTCGGCCCTAACTAGTGTGGAGAATCTTGCAAATCATTGCTGCTCCCATCCTTTTGCTCTTACAATCTTACCACCCCCTCTTCCGCAAATGTCCCTGAGCTTCAGGATGGGGGGAGATTAGGCTGGCCTAGTTCTATGTGGTTGATATAGAGTCTCTGAAGTTCTGGATTGTGGTTTGTTGATTTTCTTTTGCCTTACTGATCCTTTTTAGTATCAACTGCTGTAGATCAACTTCTCCATACAGCCACCCCAAAAGCATATACAACTCCAGGAAGTATACCACTCAACCTCACATATCACCAGGATACTAAATCACAAAAGTGCACTATCATACTAATATTCACCCCTTGTCTACTTAACCTGACTTAACTGATGTATTAACAGCCTAATAGCCTCATCTAGGAAATTACAATAACAATAGACAAACATACCCAATCCAAGGTAAGCACTAGTAATAATTGGCAAGGGTAATAATATCAACTAAATCAGTTCAGTGAAAAACACACAGAAACTGAAAGGTCCTAAGAAACAAAACAACAATGCCAAAGTGCAGATCCATGAGAAACAAAACCCAAGAAGACCAATCTCCCACCGAAAGAATTAACCCCATAATGATGGATTCCGACCAGAACAAATTCACAGAAAATAGCCAAGAAAGCCAGACCCAACACAATGACTTTCAGAGTATGATCATTACCATAATTAATACTATGAAAGAGGAAATCCGAGAAGAGTTAAACAACCATATCAACCACTTTGAACAGGAACACAACAGGCACTTGGAGGAGTTCAGAAAAACAGTTCAAGAAACAAAAATAGGCATAGAGCAGTTAAAACAGTCTCAGGCAGAATTTAAAATTGAACTAAAAGACAAGTTATCTTCAACCCAAAACTCAACAGAGAGTCTTATCAGCAGAACAAATGAAGCAGAAAACAGAATTTCAGATCTTGAAGACAAAGTGGGAGAATTAACCAGCTCAATGGAAGAGATTGTTAAAGCCAAAAAGGTACTGGAGAGGAACATTCAAGAAATATGGGACACCCTGAAGAAGCCTAACATGCGCATTCATGGAATACCAGAACAAGAATCCCAAAATACCACACCGGAGGAAATATTTCAAATCATCATAAATGAAAACTTCCCACAACTAAAGAATGAGAGGCCCATCCAAATACAAGAAGCATTTCGCACTCCAAACAGATATGACCAAAACAGAAGATCGCCACGGCAAATAATAGTCAAAAAACTCCACATTCAACACAAAGAAAAGGTGCTGAGAGCTTCAAGAGAAAAAAAGCAAGTCACTTTTAAAGGTAAACTTATTAGAATAACAAATGACTACTCAATGCAAACAGTAAAAGCAAGAAGAGCTTGGAGAGATGTACTTCAAGTATTAAATGAGCAAAAATGCCAACCCAGACTGATATACCCGGCAAAACTATCTGTCATGATTGAGGGAGAAAGAAAAGTTTTCCAGCACAAAGACAACTTGAAGGAATACATGTCTACCAAACCAGGCCTCCAAAAAATGCCAGAAATGATACTCAAACTTGAAGAAAAGAAGAAGTGTATCCAGGAAGACAGAAGGAAAGTATAATACCACCAAAACATAAATATCAAACAATACGCTTACAAAATCCACTAAATGTAAAAAATGCCCAGAATTAAAAATAATTTCTCCATCATAACATTAAAGGTCAATGGTATTAACTCACCAATTAAGAGACACAGATTACAAACTTGGATTAAAAATGACAATCCAACAATCTGCTGCCTTCAGGAAACTCATCTCACCACAAAAGATAGGCACATCCTAAGAATGAAAGGCCGGTCCAAAATCTTGCAAGCTAATGGAACCAGGAAACAGGCAGGAGTAGCAATTATGCTTTCAGACAAAGTGGACTTCAAACCAAAGAAAATCATAAGAGATACAGATGGATACTACATTTTAGTCACAGGTACAATTCACCAGGAAGACTTCACAATACTGAACATTTATGCACCCAATACGGGCACCTCCACATTCATTAAGAAAACCCTACAGCGCCTAAAGCAAGAAATCAACCCCTAAACGATAATTCTTGGGGACTTCAACACCGCCCTCTCAACATGGGATAGATCAACAGGTCAAAAGCTTAACAGAGACACTTTGGAACTTAATCAAACCCTGAAAGAAATGGATCTTACAGATCTTTATCGAACTTTTCACCCATGCTTCAAAGAATACACATTTTTCTCAGCAGCACATGGAACTTTCTCCAAAATAGACCACATATTGGGCCACAAAATGAATCTACACATATACCAAAAAGTTGAAATTCTAACCTGTGCCCTATCAGACCACCACGGCCTACATCTAGATATACACAACACAACAAACAAGAGAAAATACACTAACTCCTGGAAACTTAGCAATATGATGCTAAATAAGAACTGGATTCAGGAAGAAATTAAAAAAGAAATTCAAGATTTCCTGAAAGTGAACGATAATGAAAATACAACTTACCAAAATCTCTGGGACACAATGAAAGCTGTCCTAAGAGGTAAGTTCATAGCTCTTAATGCCTACATCAAAAAAAATGGAAACATCAGAAATAAATAACTTAACAATACAGCTTAAAGCTTTAGAGAAACTAGAGCAATCTCATCCCAAAAGTAGTAGAAGAGAGGAGATTAGCAAAATAAGGGGAGAAATATCTGAAATCGAGATTAAGAAAACGATAGAGAAAATCAACCAGTCAAAAAGTTAGTTCTTTGAAAAAACCAATAAGATTGATACACCCCCAGCTAAATTAACCAAAAGCAAGAGAGAGAAAACCCAAATTAACAAAATCAGAAATGAACATGGAGTTATCACTACTGATACCCAAGAAATCCAGAGAATTATAACATCATATTTCAAAAACTTATACTCTGTGAAGTTTGACAACACAAAAGAGATGGATGAATTATTAAGTAAACACAACTTACCTAAATTGAATCAGGAAGTTGTGAATTACTTAAATAGTCCTATAACATATGAGGAAATTGAAGAAGTAATCTCGAATCTTCCTACCAAAAAATGTCCTGGACCAGATGGATTCAGCACAGAGTTCTACGAGACATTAAAGGAGTTAATAACACCAATACTCCTTAAATTGTTCCATCAAATAGCAAAGGAAGGAACACTACCAAATTCCTTCTATGAAGCTAATATTGTCTTAATCCCAAAACTTAATAAAGATTCACTTAGAAAAGAAAACTATAGGCCAATATCTCTGATGAACACAGATGCAAAGATTCTCAACAAAGTCTTAGCAAATCAGATTCAAAAACATATTAAAAAGATCATTCACAGGGACCAAGTAGGCTTCATCCCCGGCACACAAGGTTGGTTCAACATATGCAAATCAATAAATGTAATTCATCATATAAACCAGTCCAAAGTCCAAGACCACATGATACTCTCAATAGATGCAGAAAAAGCTTTTGACAAGATCCAACAGCCTTTTATGATCAAAATGCTAGACAGTAGGAATGAAAGGAACCTTTATCAATATAATAAAAGCTGTATACAACAAGCCCACAGCAAGGATTATGCTCAATGGGGAAAACTGGAAGCATTCCCACTTCGATCAGGAACTAGAGAAGGCTGTCCACTCTCACCACTTCTATTCAATATAGTACTTGAAGTCTTTTTTTTTAAATTTTTTTATTATTATTTATGCAACTGTGTGCATGTGTGTGTGTATGTGTGTGTGTGTGTGTGTGTGTGTGTGTGTGTGTGTGTGTTTGTGTATGTGTAGAACCACGGACGAATTCGCGAACCACCATGGACGCCTCCACCTCCTTCTGCCCCGGGATTCACAGGCTCCACCCTACCAGGACCAGAAGCGCAGGCCGCCCCCGCTTCCGCCCAGCATCTATACGTGGGATCTGGGATCCGAACTCAGGACCTTCCGCCTGCAAGGCGGAGGCTTAACCCCTGAGCCACCTCTCCAGCCCCAGTACTTGAAGACTTAGCTGAAGCCATAAGACAAGAAAGGGACATAAGAGGTATTCAAATCGGCAAGGAGAAGTCAAGCTATCCCTATTTGCAAATGACATGATCTTATACCTGAGGGATCCCAAAAACTCCACCAGGAAGCTCCTGGAACTAATTGAGAAGTTCAGCAGGGTGGCAGGTTACAAAATAAATGTACAAAAATCAGTGGCCTTCCTATATGCCCAGAATGAAAGAAGTGAAAAAGCCCTGAGAGGAACAATCCCATTTACTATAGACCCTAAAAAAATGAAATACCTTGGTATAAACCTAACCAAGGAGGTAAAAGACCTTTACAATGAAAACTTTCACACCCTAAAGAAAGAAATAGCAGAAGACACCAGAAGGTGGAAAGACCTCCCATGTTCCTGGATTGGCAGAATCAACATCGGAAAAATGACCATCCTACCAAAGGCAATATATAAATTCAATGCTATACCAATTAAAATCCCAAAGCAGTTCTTTAAAGAAGTTGACCAAACAATCTCAAAATTCATATGGAGGCACAAAAGACCCAGGATAGCAAAGACAATCCTAGTAACAAAAACACAGCTGGAGGTATAACCATACCAAACCTTAGTCCATACTATAAATCCATAGTTATAAAAACAGCCTGGTACTGGCTCCAAAATAGACACACAGATCAATGGATAAGGGTTGAAGACCCAGATATAAGGCCACACAATTACAGCCATTTGGTCTTTGACAAAGGGGCCCAAAGAATCCAATGGAAAAAGAACAGCATCTTCAACAAATGGTGCTGGCAAAACTGGATCTGCACATGTAGAAGATTAAAGCTGGACCTGTACTTGTCACCATGTACAAGACTTAATTCCAAATGGATCAAGGACCTTGATTTAAGGCCAGAGATTATAAAAACCATAGTTGAAAAGATAGGGAACTCCCTCGAGCTGATTGGGCGAGGCCAACATTTCCTAAACAGACATCCAATGGCACAGTCACTACTACCAACTCTCAACAGTTGGGATCTTGTGAAATGAAAGAGCTTCTGTTCAGATAAAGAGATTGTAACATGAGCTCAAAGGCAACCCACAGAATGGGAGAAAATCTTCACTAACCACATATCTGATAGAGCTCTACTGTCCAGAGTGCACAAAGAACTTAGAAAACCAAACTCCAAGGAAAACAATGGCCAATTAAAAAATGGGCTCTGGAACTTAAAAGAAACTTTACCAGGGATGAAATTAAAATGTCTAACAAATATCTTCAAAAATGCTCCACTTCTTTAGCCATCAGGGAAAATGCAAATCAAAACTTCCCTGAGATATCATTTCACCCCGGTCAGGATGGCAAAAATCCACAATACAAACAACACCAAATGCTGGAGAGGATGTGGAGAGAGGGGAACTCTCCTACATTGCTGGTGGGAATGCAGGCTCATACAGCCACTCTGGCAAGCCGTCTGGAGATTCTTATAGAAATTAAAGATTGAAATGCCATATGACCCTGCTATTCCACTTTTGGGAATAACTCCCCAGGCAGCAGAGGTTCGCCTCGATAGCACAAGCACGACCATGTTTATAGCAGCACTGTTTACAATAGCAAAATCATGGAATCAGCCCAAATGTCCAACAGTTGACGAGTGGATAAGGAAACTCTGATATATCTATACAATGGAGTACTACTCAGCCATCAAAAATGATGAATTGCTGGAATTTGCCGGGAAATGGATGTCATTAGAAACAATTATATTAAGTGAAGTATCCCAAACCCAGAAAATTAAGCACCATATGTACTCCCTAATAGGTGGCTCCTAGTACCAAACTCACCCAGCCCACATTGAGACACTCAAAGGTAAACTTATGTAATACAGTAATTGCAAGGATTGTGAACAGGAGGGATGGGGTTGGAGGGCCACACCAGAAACAAGGAGAGAGGGGACCATGTTACAGCAGAGAAAATAGGCCTCCATCAAGGACTGCAAGTAAGTAATGAGACACCTGGTTAGTTCACAGATGTTCGTTCCTGATCATTTACAACTAAGGGGGTATGATCTCACCAGAAGGGGAGGGCATATAGTCTGGCAGATAAAAAGTAATCATTTTGCAAATGGGTGATTGACCCTCCCTCACTGAGGTTTCCTGCTTTTATTACATCTACCCTTGAATGTGGTATTATAACAAGACTCCAGTTTAACAGCTTTTTGTCTCTGACCAGGGGGTGACATACAGTGCCCATCAGGATGAAGTGAAGGGCATTGCAGGAGCAGCAAAACTGCAAAAGAAAATCAACAAACCACAATCCAGAACTTCAGAGACTCTATATCAACCACATAGAACTAGGCCAGCCTAATCTCCCCCCCATCCTGAAGCTCAGGGACATTTGCGGAAGAGGGGGCGGTAAGATTGTAAGAGCACAAGGATGGGAGGAGCAATGATTTGCAAGATTCTCAACACTAGTTAGGGCTGAAGCAATCATAATAGGATTTTGCATGCCCTGCTCTATGTCCAACACACTATTGACCTCACAAAGTCTAGCATCTGCTAAAGGCACCAAGATCCTTGGAGGCAAGGGATTGACAATCACAGTAGTGTTCCTAAGCTTAAGGGGAACACGAGAAAGGGTTCAGGGAAATGCCACTGGGTCCTTGTACATCATCGGAGAGGAGGACCCAGTGGAGATTCAGGCATACACAATAAAGGACTCTCTGGGAATTGGGGGGAAGGCACTGGGGGATGGGGAGGGAGGGGAGGAGAAGCAGGGGGTTCGGGGGGAGGAGGAGGGAGGGAGGGAACTGGTCTATCTATTAAGTTTGTATGAGCGGAAATAATAATAATAAAAAAAATTCTCTCTGAAGTCTATGGGTACTCATTCTTAGGTGGGATGGTTGTCTTCTGTCTGGAGTGCTGTTTTTCAACACTTAGATGATGCTTGTAGTGTCTATTTTTTGCTTTGTGTTACTTATCAAATATTTGTGCATTCCCCTGAGACGAAAGATATCAAATCTAGTGTTCTGTGGCTGTAGGATCTGTTGTTTCTCAGATAAGTTTTCTGAACTTATTATTATGCTGTCTTGTTAACTGGAGACCTTCTCTCTCTTTATGCTTCTCAATGTTACATCAGATCTACTTGGACTATGCGTACAAGTAGAAGGGTGGGAAGAGGTAGGTTGCTGGCACACAGGCCAGGCAAAGCAAAGGTAAGCAGAGTTTGGGACCTAGCCTCCAGACAGGCAGGCTGAGGGGAACCTTAGTTGAGCTGTGGAGACCAGGCAACAGAGGGAAGCAAAGTCAGGCAAGTTATGAGATCTTGCTTTTGGACAGGCAGGTTGAGGGCAAGCTAACCAGATATAGTTCTTTTATATACAAGTGCCCTCCTTTGCACTTTTCAAAAATTTTACAAAGTATGATATCTCTTCACAGAATACATATGATACTACTTCACTGCATTTTTCATTTTAAGGATACATGCCAGAATATGTATCAAAGTACTTTAGCCTTTATATATGTGGAAATATAAAAGGATAATAAAATTCAGACTAAATAAATAAAGGGATTAAAAGGTTCGGTAACCCTGGCAGGAAGGTCACACGTGGCTCAGAGTCTTTGACATTTGGGATCTGTGTCACTTTGTCTCTCTAACTGAGCATTCTTCATCTCCCATGTCAGACAATCATCTGCCATGCAGTCATGCTCATTCTTTCCTTGCAAGTAGACCCCTATTTTACTTTCAAAGATCAAGATTAAAATCCTCATGTATGCTTCGATGCCATCTGAAGACCATCACACGCTTGGGACTCTAGCAATGCAGAGAAGATGCAGATGAAACTGTCTGGTGAAGGAGGTGACATCCAATACCCATCAGGATAGAGTGAAGGGCATTGCAGGAGCAGCAAAACCGCAAAAGAAAATCAGCAAACCATAATCCAGAACTTCAGAGACTCTATATCAAACACCTAGAACTAGGCCAGCCTAATCTCTCCCCATCTTGAAGTTCAGGGAAATTTGCGGAAGAGGGGGCGGTAAGAGTGTAAGAGCACAAGGATGGGAGGAGCAATGATATGCAAGATACTCCACACAAGTTAGGGCCGAAGCAATCATAATTGGACTTTGCATGCCCTGCGCAATGTCCAACACACTATTGACCTCACAAAGTCTAGCATCTGCTAAAGGCACCAAGATCCTTGGAGGCAAGGGATTGACAGCCAAAATAGTGTTCCTAAGCTTAAGGGGAACACAGGAAAGGGTTCAGGGAAATGCCGCTGGGTCCTTGTACGTCATCGGAGAGGAGGACCCAGAGGAGAGTTTGGCATGCACATTAAAAGATTCTCCAGGGATTGGGGGAGGGGAGGCACTGGGGGGTGGGGAGGGAGGTGTGAGGGGAGGGTGAGCAGAGAGGTCAGGGGGAGGAAGAGGAGGGAGGGGACCGGTGTACCTATTAAGTTTGTATGAGCGGAGATAAAAAATGTTTTTTTAAATGTTTTTTTAATATTTATTATTATTATTTATTCAACTGTGCGCATGTGCGTGCGTGTGTCTGGCGTGTGCGTATGTATGTGCGCACGCGCATGTGTGTGTGTGTCTGTGTATGTGTAGAACCACGGACGAATTCGTGAACCACCATGGACGCCTCCACCTCCTTCTGCCCCGGGATTCACAGGCTCCTCCCTACCAGGACCAGAAGCGCAGGCCGCCCCCGCTTCCGCCTGGCGTCTATACGTGGGATCTGGGATCCGAACTCAGGACCTTCTGCCTGCAAGGCGGAGGCTTAACCCCTGAGCCACCTCTCCAGCCCTTAAATGTTTTTTTTAATTTTTTTATTATTAATACATTTTTATTATTATTTCAGCTCATACAAACTTAATAGGTACACCAGTTCCCTCCCTCCCTCCTCCTTCCCCCGTACCCCCTGCTCCCCCTCCCCACCCCCCTCCCTCCCCATCCCCCAGTGCCTCCCGCCCCAATTCCCAGATGGAAAGTAGATGCTAGGAAAGCCTAGATTAAAGTAATAAGGAATAGAACAATCCAAAATGATTCCTGATATCAGTGTTGGATGTCTCAGACACACACAGTACAGAGAGTGAGAGAGAGAGAGCCTGTATACATGAAAAGTGATAATTTGTCATCCTCAGTAAAGGGGAGGGACCACATTACAAGAGTCAATCTGAAGTGATCTAAGATAGAATGTCCTAAGTCACTATGGCATCTCAGTTCTCACAGGACAGACACGAGCTAGACTTCTCCAACCCTAAAAGGAGACACATGTGTCAAACAAAAAAAAAAAAATGACATTTCCACTAGACCTGCATTTCAGTTGGCCTGCAGCTCCTACAGGGGAGCTGGCATCCTTCAGCAGACTTGGACAGACTTACTGTGTGGAATGTGAGGTGTGCCCCTCTCTCAGCAGTCTTGTGGGTATAATGTGGCCAGTTCCCTGGGCTCTTCATGTTGGCATCTGCTGCTGGCAGAACTAGCACTCAGCAATATCTGCAGCCAGGCCAGCCTTGTTGGGTGGATGCCCGTGTTGTTGAGCCCACGTATAGCCTCCCTCAGCTCCTGATGTTGGGGTGAGCTGTCCTGCTAAGCTGGATGAATAACTGCAGTCAGACAGTTGTAAGTCAAAGCGAAGTTCCCCACCCCTTAGTCCCCTCCTCAAGCCGTTGGGTGATGAATTTATCAGCAGCATTCAGAATCTCCGCAACACTAATCTCTCTTACAGATCCTGAAACACAAGGCTCCAGCCATGGGGGGGGTGTCGATTCTCATCTTTCCTGTTCTAGTATCAGCAGTTCCTTCCCTTTTTCTCTTCCAGAGTGACAGCAGGTGAAAGTCATGAGGAAAAGGGCAGAAAACCACTGTGCTTCCTGGAATTTCCACACATTGACAGACAGCTCTGACCATGAGAGACTCCAGGGGAGTGAGACAGCAACCTCTTGACCCCCTTGGGAAGGTTGAGCTCAGACCTGGTGAGTTCAAGGTGCGGTCATGGCAGGTGGGAAGACTCGTCTGTTCCTTCTCAGCTTACAACCAACACTCCATCCTTTTCTAAGGAGTCCATCTTAATCATGGAATCAAGAGTGTGTGAGGTAGACAAGGGTTAGGGATAGTGAGACAGGGGAAGAGAAGTGGGTGCTGGACTCTGTAGCCCTTCAGCCTGTTGAGAAAGAGACTTGAATTTGAACTCATGCCTACTGACTGAGGAGGTTAGGGGTACAGGTCTGCACTTCTGTGTGAGATGCAAAAGGAGAAACTAGGATCCTGGGTCCCCATGAGGTGAGCCCTGGGGAGCCAGACTTCTAGACAGTAAGAGTAGTGGAGGTGGGCGACTGGACTTTGGAGCCCTGGGAAGGTTGATTCTGAAGATCGGGACTCCTAGGTGCCATAAAAGGTTGAATGGGGAGCTGGGTAGATGGCTCAGGGGTTAAGCCTCTGCCTGACAAGCAGAAGGACCCCAGTTCCAATCCAGAACCTCCTGGTTAGAGATTGCAGTGGCCTATACCTCCCACCCTGGGAGGCAGAGCCTGGAAAACCTCAGAGCAAAGCAATTAGGAGGTGGAGCATTCCAGATGATTCCTGAGGTTACCTTCAGGTCTCCATGGGCATACACGTTGTGCTCTCTCTCTCTCTCTTTCTCTCTCTCTCTCTCATACACACATGCACGCACGCACACACACACACACACACACACACATGCAATGAGAAGGTGGGACTCATGATGATCTGGGCTTTTACTTCCTAAAGAGGTGAAGGATCAGGAGGGGTCTCCTGGCACCTGGAGAAGTGGGGGAATTAGGTACTTGGCCTCTGAGTCCTAAAAGAGTGAAGACTGGGTGTCCATTTCCCTGTGTCCCTGGGGAGAGAGGTCTACACTGTGGATTGTGGCATTTGCTGGGGTGGGCACTGACTGGGAGACAGGGACAGTCAGTCCTGGGGGGGTACTGGTGTGGGACCTCTGATGTCTTGTGGAACTTTAGTTGAGTCTGGAGTCCTGGGATATGAGAAAGTGTGCCCTGGGAATTGGACCCCTGGTTCATAGTGGGGTACAGGCTGAGGGTTTGGGCTTGCCCGTGCTGTTGGTCCCGGGAGAGGAAAGGCTAGAAACACAGATCTTCCTTGGTCAGGAAAACACAGGCAGTGGAAATGACGTGTCCAGCTCTGGGATCCTGTGTTCAAGATATTGGGGTGATCCAGGCTGTCCCTGGGCCAGCATGTGACAAGGACAAGGAACACCCAAATTCTCTCCTCAGGGTGTCTGGACCTCAGTCACTTCCTGCTGGTCTCCCTGGTCCTGCTGGCTGCTCTCCTGGTGGTCATCCTCGACAAAGTTCAGGCAACCAGGAGGGTTGGGCTCTCTGCTTTGAAGAGGACTATGTTTTCTCATGTCTTCTGAGGATGATGGAGGTGCTTAGCATGAGTGTTGGGAGGACAGGATGTGGTTTCAGGGGGTCGTTTTATTCCCAATGACACTTGTGGTTCTTACTTTCTTGGGCGATAGGATTCTGCATGTGCGAACAGGATTCAGCAAGATGCTTGCATCTTTAGAAATGGTGTCCCTGCATCTAAGACACTCCACGCTGAGGCTCAGGGAGGCTGTAGAAGAGGGAGAGATAAGATTGTAAGAGCCTGAGGCAGGGCAAGAGTACAGCCAGACATTGTCTTCTGGACATGACAAGGCTGTTGTGTCCATAAATTCCCTGCAGCTTTGTGTATTTCCACAAGACTTTTCCAGAAGCATACTGTCAACATTTCACCATGGAAGGGAAAATGTCACAAGAGGTTTCAGACTCCCTGAGAGACTGAATGAGGGATACTGCTGATGGGGAAGAAATGGAAGATGCTTTCCTCAGTGATTTTCCCACTGATACATGATTCACTCTCCAGAGAATGTCAGGCACATGCCATCGAAGGCAACTGAGTAAAATCCACTGGGTCACACATGGGAAATGACTTGAAAATAGGAAGGAGACTGGTAGGGAAGAAGAGGGGTGGCAATGGGAAGAAGAGAGGGATCGGATTGGGGATTAAGGTGTGAAAATACCATAAATTCTCTAGATTCATGTGTCAAGCACTAAAACAATAAAATAAAAAATAGCAAAGAAGATATGGTATTTCTGCATACAGTGAATTTATAATATCTCCAAACCTTAATCCCAATCGAGAGAAAGAGAGAGAGAGAGAGAGAGAGAGAGAGAGAGAGAGAGAGAGAGAGAGAGATTCACACAGTAATAGCTGGAAAGTGCCCTTCCCTCAATCCTTTCAATGGATATGTGTGACTAGTTCCTTTGCTGAATGATGTTAGTATCTCCTGCTGTGATGAATGACCATAACCTAGAATTGTGAAGTGAGATAAAATCCATTTTCTCTTAAAAAAAATAATGAATGGTGTTCCTGGGTCCAAAGACACGTGGTGATGTGGCTTCTTTCTCTTGGCACAGGCTCCCAGGCCTCGGACTCAGAGGAATAGAAGTGGAAAAAGCAACAGATTCACCAGGAACTGAACCAGTTAAAGGCTGAATTGGGTGGGTGACTAGAAAATTCTGTCCCAAGAGTTAGAGGAAGTCTGTCTATATGGAGTGACTTTGCTTTGGGAATTGGCTCTCAGCTTTGTTTTCACATCTATGAAATGGGGCAAAAGAGGGCACTGAGAGATGGAAAAATGGAGTGTGCACACAGTTGTGTAAACCAAACTGCTGGTCTTTACTTGGGCAGTGAGAGATGGAAAAGATGGGGCGGGGTGGTGCACACAGTAGGCACTATGTAAACCAAGGTCTTGGTCTTTGCTTTGGCATCTATAACCCAGGTCCTTTTGTGTGAGGCACATGGGCCCAGGATTTCCTGGACGGAGATGTAAGAAAGCAAATGGCTATCCAGGGTGCAGGGACAAGGAAGTCACAGATCAGCATGGCGATGCCCAACGGAGCCCTCTGCTTCATGACATTGTTCTAATATCATCAGGGGCAGTGTGATGTCAGAGTGTAGCACTATGATGTCATAAAATTGCTCTGAGGACACATGGAGAAGTGTGATGTCATCATACAGAAGCAGGATGCCAGAGTGGACACTGTGCTTCTTGACAACAATGCGAGGTCACAGGGAAGGATTTGGAGGATGTACATACAGGTCTCACGAGCTCCACCACAGATTTCAACCTGCCTTGCTTCCCCTACTTCCCTACAGAGCACCTGTGCCGGCTGTGCCCCTGGGACTGGATGCTCTTCCAAGGGAGGTGCTACCTCTTCTCCAAAATCAGAAAGACCTGGAAGGACGCAGTAAAGGCCTGTGAAGATGAGGGGGCTCAACTGGTTGTTATCCAGACTGATGAGGAATAGGTATGTTCTGTTGGGAGCCTCTGGGTACTGTGACCAAAGAGATGGGTGATGAGCAAGGGCTGCTTACTGCACTTGAGAAGGAAGGGTGTGGTCAGGGAGGGGGGTCTCAAAGTTTGCACAAGTGGGACCGTGCATCAGGGAACCCCTCACCTATGAGAAATGTGCTTTAGTGCACAAGTCCTTCCATCTGGGAGATCAAAAGACCTGATATGAATCTACTGCATTTACTCTGCATGCTGCTGATCCGTTATCAACAAAATGGCTAAAGGGAACAAGGGGTTTTATTCTGGTTTATTCTGTCTGGTTACAGATCTTAATCGAGCTTGTCAGAAAAGTCCACACCAACGTCGGGGGCCTAGGGAACTGGCTGCACCATATCTTGGGGAATGTCCTCCCTGGATTATAGGGAAGATGATTCTAGAAAACAGGGTGGGATGGAGGAAGTGAAGCCCCCTCCTGACTATCTCCTTCCAGGTCAGAGCTTCCTGCAAAGGAATTTTCAAGATGAAGGCAGTACCTGGATAGGGCTGTCAGACCAGATAGAGGAAGGCACCTGGCAGTGGCTGGATGGTTCCCTTCTTTCAACGAGGTAACAGGGCTGGGGAGAGACACCCTATGGAGGGTGCATGAGGGAGAAATTCCGACCCAAGGTAAGTAGCAGCTGCTCCCTGCTTCTCCCTGGACCCACCTGGAAATGGGCCTGTGATGGATACTGAGTGGATGAAGGATGTCTTCATACTCATGTGCAGACAGGATGGCAAGTGTCTGACATTCTGTGTGTGTGTGAGTGTATGCACACATGCATGCATGTATATGTGTGAGTGTGTATATGCACAAATGCATTGTGCTTGTGTATGTGCATGTTTGTGCATGAATGAATGTGTTTGCATTCAGAATTATAAACCTCTGTCATTTCTCTCTGACATTTTTACATGGGATCTGGAGATCTGAACTCAAGTCCTTTTGCTTACGAGACAGTGACTTAACCCCTGAGCCATCTCCCAAGCCCAGGTGCCCAGAATCCTGCCTTCTGTGTTGCAGGCAGAGCTTCCTGCCTTGATGAGGGGTTTGAGTACAGTATGTTGAAAGAGACTCTGAGGGAAGGAGTGTGGCCACCAGGTCACGGGACAGCAGACTTTAGAAATGTAGCTTGCCCTCCTTGTGGATCTTAAATGGGAGCATACAGGTAATGTTGTGTGATGTTACAAATCGATTACTGTTGCAATGTGTCTGCATGTTGCCCATAAATTCACAATCAAACAGCTTAGGAGAACAAAGGGTTTTATTCTTATTTGCGACTCTTGGTTATAGTTCTTAGTCCAGCTGGGCAGGATTGCTCATGCCAACACCAGGAGCCGAGGGAACTGACAGCATCCTATCCACAGGATTGCCTAGAGGGGGCAAACCTCACTCTCCAGACAGCAGGTCTGCCCAAAGTATGCTAAAGAGTGCCTGATTATTGAACAAGCTCCCTCTATCTCATCCACCTGCTCAGGAAATGGTCCCACGTACCCTGGGCGGGGTCTTCCCACATCAATTAGACAATCTCCTACAGGCTTGCTCAGGGCTTACGTTAGCTACTAATTCCTCACAGACGTTCCCAGAGCTCAGGCTCCAGGTGTCAGGTTGACACCTAAAACTAGCACAATTACCTTGTGCTGTCAGGATACTAGATGAGAACAGATGGGAGGTTTATGGGGGTGAGATTCTGTTCTGGGGTCCATGGAAAGAACATGTGAGATACGACACCCAGGTTTAGAATTGAAGGGGAGGGCATATAGTCTGGCAGATAAGAAGTAACCATTTTGCAAATGGGTGATTGACCCCTCCCTCACTGTGTTTTCCTACTTTTATTACTTCTACCTTTGAATATACTCTTATAACAAGACTCTAGTGTCATGGTTTGAAATGTGTCTCCCACAGTCTCATGTGTTTGGCAAGGTCGTGGCACCTTGAGAGGTGGAGCCTTGCTGGAGGAAGGCAGTCACAAGGGGTGGGCCTTGAGGTGGAGTAGTCCCACCCTACCTCCAGGAGAAATCTGCCTTTGCTGCAAGCAGTCTGCAGCTCTCAGCTTCCAAGATGTCTGCGGTGACTTAGCCTCCTCCAGCTTTGGCCAGCCAGCCATGCCGCCTCTGCTTTGAGAGACTGTACCTTCCCTCTGGAACCGTAAGCTGAATAAACCTCCCTTTCTCCTTTAAGTTGATTGCCTTTGAGTATTCTCTCACAGCAATAGTTAAGAATAACTGATACATCTAGTTTAACAGCTTTTTATCTCTGGCCAGGGGGTGACATCCAATACCCATCAGGATGGAGTGAAGGGCATTGCAGGAGCAGCAAAACTGGGGAAAAAATCAACAAATCATAATCCAGAACTTCAGAGACTCTATATCAACCACCTGGAACTAGGCCAGCCTAATCTCTCCCCATCCTGAAGCTCAGGGACATTTGCGAAAGAGGGGGCGGTAAGATTGTAAGAGCACAAGGATGGGAGGAGCAATGATATGCAAGATACTCCACACAAATTAGGGCCGAAGCAATCATAATTGGACTTTGCATGCCCTGCGCAATGTCCAACACACTATTGACCCCACAAAGTCTAGCATTTGCTAAAGGCACTAGGATCCTGGAGGCAAGGGATTGACAGTCACAGTAGTGTTCCTATGCTTAAGGGGAACACAGGAAAGGGTTCTGGGAAATGCCACTGGGTCCTTGCACCTCATTGGAGAGAAGGACCCAGAGGAATTTGGCATGCACATTAAAGGATGCTCCGGGGATGGGAGGGGGAGACACTGGGGGATGGGGAGGAGAGGAGGGGAGGGGGGCACAGGGCAGTGGGAGTTTGGAGGGAGGGAAGGGACCAGTGTACCTTTTAAGTTTGTATGAGTGGAAATAAAAAAAAAAAAGAATAAGGTAGAAAAAAAAGAATTGATTATTGAGATGTTTGTGTATTTCTTACTGTCCCTGGCAGAGCGGATCCTGACCCTGTGGGCTCCTCATTAGTTCACAGTGTAAAACCCTAGCAATGAAGGAGGTGAGGGGGAGGGAGTCTTGGTTGACTGTTTGTTATCTGAAAAACACACCCTCAGCAGGATGCTGCCTGACTCTCCAGAATGGGAGTCAGGCTCGGGAGATGGCTCAGGCGTTAATGTAAAAGGACCTGAGTTCAAATCCACATATCACCTGTAAAAACTTCATAGGGGAATATGACAGTGGTCTGCAATTCTGGCCCTGGAAGGCAGAACCTGGAAAACTCCAGAGCAAAGCAATAAGGAAATAAGGAGGTAGAAGCAATCCAGGATGACTTCTGATGTCATTTATCTTCAAGTGCCCCCTGTACACACACACACACACACACGGGTCAACAATAGCCAGGGGTCAATGACCCAGGACCATTGCCGTCTTCTGGATATGACATGTTGTCGCATGTAGACACACAGAAGCAACAGTCTCCCAAAAGCAGGAAACTGCACAGTGTGGGGCTGGGTCAGAGGCTCATGGTATCTTGTATTTTTCAACCTCAGGGAGTACTGGCATGCTGGGGAGCCCAACAATAGTGATAACAAAGACTG
The DNA here is from genome assembly GCA_023101885.1 of Typhlomys cinereus. NCBI lineage: Eukaryota > Metazoa > Chordata > Mammalia > Rodentia > Platacanthomyidae > Typhlomys > Typhlomys cinereus. The sequence continues at coordinate 771,198 of JALPQD010000009.1, read as the reverse complement.
TGCAGTGATGATGGAGAATACTTGGAATGACATCCGACGTTTAATCCAGAGAAGTTACTTATGCAAGAAATCCATGTCATCCTGCTCCACCAAGTGACCTCTGCATATTTCCACAACCTCTGTGTGCACAGCCATGCTTGCATTTATCAGCATTTTAACTACATTCATGTGGATCTTGGCATCTTCCTAGTAACTCTGAGATGCTTCTCTTTCACAGTCTCTTCTCCCAAGACCTGGGCCACTGCTGTCCCCACTTCTGTTCCCAGAGGTTCCTTTGGGTTTGAGGGTGTGGCTCAGACCTGTCTTGGCAGTTTTGTTCATGGACTGAGATCTGGGCTGCTCACTGCTCCGAAGTCAACCCTGGGTCTGGGGAGATGCTCAGAGGTTAAAGCCTTTGCCTCACAAGCAAAAGATCTGAGTTCAGACCCCCACATCCCATGTAAAAAAAATGACAGATAGATATGGCAACAGCCTGCAATTCTGGCCTTGGAAAGTGGAGCCTGGGAAACCCCAGAGCAAAGCAATAAGGAGATAAAGCAATCCAGACTGATTCTACCAACATACACACACTCAGGGGCAAATGTGAACACACAAACACACAAGCATGCACACACGCACATGGGAAAAGAAAGCCCCCCTTCGAGACACGATAATTGAGTCACAGGACTTAGGTTTTTTGAGTGCCTGCCTCCTTGTATAGTCCCCACTCTCTGAGCTCCACATTAGAGAACTCAGGTAATAAACAGCTTTCGCAGGGAGGGGAAGGAGATGCAAATGTGGCCAAGGATGGCAATGTTTCCCTCCTGATCAGAACCATCCCCACCAAGGCATGCGTCCCCCAAGTTCCTCTGTCTGGGACACTGCAATTCATCTCTGTCTCTGCACCTGATTCCAGCAGTTTTCCTGGTAACTCTGATAATAGGTTATGTGCTTTATCTGATTGAAGCCAAGGAAAGGATGACAAAAGTGTTTAGATGTTCTTTGTTCTGTGAATCTAAATAATAAAAAGGAATGGACTTTTCACCATTTATGTCATATGGCTGTCCTTGAGTCATTCCTGCAGGTATATATATCAAATATATATTTTACATGTATGGATTTTATATGTAAATATATATTTCATTTATATTTTGTATATATAGGTTCACATAAAGACATAGTTCTTTTTACAGGGAATTTTTTCTATTTTTTTTGCTTGTGTATGCACATGTGTATGTGTATTAGAGGGCACTGTGTGTCCCCATGGAAGGCCAATCATAACTCTGGCAGTCATCCTGGATTGCTTCTACCTCCCTTTTGCTTGGCTCCGGGATGTCCCATGCTCCACTCACTGCCACAGACCAGAGTCGCGGCCTCGAGACCAGGGGTCCCCAGGACCGGGTGGAGAACAGAACACATGCGACTTCCTCTTGTCCAAATGAATTCTGAACCCATTTAATGAAACTTTCTTGGCAACTTTTATACAGAAAATTTTGGGGTAAAGAATGTTGCATATACAATAGATAATTTTCTAATCAGCAAAATTACCTTCAGGGTGGACCCTTTTTTTTCAAGAACCTAACCTATTGCCTGAGGGTAAAGGCACTTATAACGGAATTATTCTCTAATCTATAATGCTTCACTGGATAGCTATGGGGCTGAGCCCACATTTTAACAGAGACTGCTTTTTTAAAATACACACAGGCAGAATGATCTCCTTTTGATTTTAGCAAGGAACATATTTTACAATTTACTATAGGAGTCCCCAACACCCCATAAGTCCCAGCATGAGCTTTTGCTGTTGTCCTCTCCAGGTTGATACTCTCAGTCAGGCAGGTCGACATAGGCACCAGGCATGGCAGCAGGTTCTAACTTGGGAAGATGTATGCAGCTCATGTAGTCTCTACTATCCAAGCTTGAACCACATCTCTAAGGGGGCCTTGTTAAGCAATATAATTATTAAAAGAATAACTTCTCCTATAATAGCATCCTTCTATTCCTTTAATAGTAAGATTGCTTATGTCTTCCTTTGAGGAATTCCAGAAGTGTATTGCCATCAGTTAGATGACCCATCTGTTAACCATGCATACTCCAAACCTGGGGTCCAGTCAGGCCCCATATGCCAAGGGTGTCTCTTTCGGGGCAGAGGAGATCATTGGTGGGAGTGCACTCAAATGATCCATCTGTAATTTCTCATAAGAGTGCTGTTTGGGAAAGGGAAGACACGGCCCCCTTTGCTTCTGACATGGATTCTCCCAGTTTGGATTGCAAATACCATCTCCAGGGGCAGTGTTGGCATCTAGACTTTCTGGCATGATGGTCTCTTCCTTGGCCTTCAGCCAGGGTAAGAGGGTATCACAGTTTCTTTCAAGGTTCTAGTGAACTGATAGCATAGTCTTATACTTCTGAAATTTCTGAGTTAGTACATAGGTGGGAATTTTACCCACCTATGTTTTAAGACTCTAGGAGTTATTCTCTAATTTCCTTAAAATCAGTGCACACGTTGTGGCTAACAAGTCTACTTATTGTAAGTGACTAGACATGAAATCTCTAGTATTTGACTAAAACTTAAAAAGCAGACTTTTTCTCTAGAACAGAGAGCAAGAAGCTAGTTCCAAAAAAAAAACCCTAGGAGCAGGTAAAGGGCACTCCTAATTCCCAGAAGAATTCTTCCTGCCAGAGGCAAAACTTGAATTATCCCAAAAAAACAAAACCTAGGTAAGGGGCACTCCTAATTCCCAGAATTCTTCCTGCCTGAGGCAAAACCCGAATTATCTAGGAGAGAGTGTCCAGCCCCTGTTCATGGGCGTTATTGTGACCTTCCCCAGGGAACAGACTTTAGACCTGAGCTGGGAAGAAACACCAAGGCCTGACAATTCTCATATTTTTCCTTATTTCTCTTAAATAAAGCCACGTCCCTATCCCAAAAGGATAAGGATAAGAATTCTTTGAATCCATCTTTTCCAAACTGAGACATATTCTACCAGATTACTTGGATAAGGACGTGGCAACTCACCAGAGTTGGAGGTACAGGCCACCACCATTTCAGCCTGGTGTTTGTTTTAAGTGGACTCAGGATCTGAACTTGGGTACATCTTGTGTAGCAGAGTCTTAACTCCTGAGCCACCTTTCCAGCCCTCGATTTATTTTTAATGTTGCATACATAAATACACTGACTGTATAATATTTTCAACCCTTATTCCAAATCCCATTTCCCCTCCTTTTCCCCTTACAACCCTTCATTGCACCTGTCTGATTCCCTCCTACCTTTCAATCCCTTCCTTCGTGTGACCCACTGTGTTTCTTCTAGTCTGTGATGACTTATGTCTGACATGATTCATGCTCCAATAAACATCTTAGACCATGGATATACTATTGACGAAAGCATCTTCCTTTACTTCCCCATCAGCATTACTCCTCATCAGTCTTTCAGAGATGTGTGGAGTTTCTTGAAGTCTTTCTGATGTTATGGTGAGATGTTGATAAGACAGTTCCTGTGCAATTCTTGGGCAAGTATACACAACTGTCATGAAATCTTGTATATCACAACTATACCATGCTTTACCAACAACCTTCCTACTTAAGGCTCTTAACAATCGTATCACCCCATCTTTATGATATTCCCTCAAGTGGGGATGGGTGAGGCTTATATGCCTTGCTTAGGGAAAAACAGTCCACTGACCCTTATTTTATTCACTTTGCCAAGTCATGCTTTTCAGTAAGAAGCACCTTTTGTCATACAAGAAGGCTTGTAGGTTGAGACTGAGTGCTCTTCCAATCTATAGATATAATAACAGGTATTTACACAACAGTTTGGTGTGCTGTCTTCCTAGCCAAAGATTTATACTCTCTTCTTCCCTTGTGACCTATTTCCTTCCCTTTCACAAGTTCTTATCTACCTTACAGTAACAGAAATGTGTTTCATTCTGATAACCAGGCCTTAAGTCTAATCAGAAAGTTGTTGGTTGTTTCCTTGTTACTTATGCCACTATTGCACTGGTGGTCACCTGTTGCCACGATGATTTTTATTTTAATTTGCATATCTCACAGGTTCATGAAACTGTTGATTATTTTTCTCCCCCAGTAGCTTCTACACTAAAAAAAAGAAAAGAAAAAATGATTGTTTTGGCTTTTGTTCTGCCATATGAATTTTGTGTTGTTTTTTCAAGTTCTGAGAACAATTGCATTGGAATTTTGATTTTGATTGCATCAAACCTACTTATTGCCTTTTCTTCTTTTTTAATTTAAAAATTTTTATTTCTTTATTTACAAATATACTAAGATTACATCTTTGTTCTGTTCCCATCCCCCCATTCCATCATCTCCAACCCTCCCCAACCACACACTTTTCTCCCATCCTCCCTTCATTCATCCATCCTGTTCTGTCCCACCCCCTCTCCTGTTCTCTTGCTTGTAGTATCTCAGGACTCCCTTTGGGGTGTCCGTGTTGGTAGAGAAGTCAGATTTCTGTTGAACTTTGTCATGGTTTGACAGGCTCATATGTTTGGAAAGGTCATGGCACCTTTGGGAGGTGGAGCCTTGTGGGGTGAAGGCAGTCACAGGGGCTGGGCCTTGAGCTATATTAGTGCTACCTTACTTTTGGGAGGGATCCGCTTTTGCAGTAGGCAGTCTAGCACCTCTCAGTTTCCCAGAGGGGTGTGACTTAGCCTGTCTCCAACTTCTGCCATCAGCCATGCTGCTTCTTCCACCATGAAAGACTCTATCTACCCTCTGAAACCATATGCTAAATAAATCTCCCTTTCTCCCTTAAGTGGCTTGACTTTGGGCGTTCTCTCTCAAAGAAACAGATAACAGTAGCCAGTAGAAACTAGACGTGGCTCTTCAGTGGGCAAAGTCATAGGTAGGAAGGTTTCTCTTCCCTTATCCAGAACCTGTCCCTGAGACATTCTCTGAGAGCAGCTGTTTCTTCTGAGATCCTTGTTAGTCCTCGAGGAAATGATTGTATAGATCTAGTAATAGAGGTTTTCATCTCAGTGACCTTCTGGGTATAGCAGCCCTAGTTTGTCTGGAGTGTGTTGGTCAGGAGTACCTCATGCCACCTTTAGGCTCTACAATCTTCCTGCCCCCTCTTCCACAAGATTCCCTGAGCCTTGGTGTGGGATAAGATTTTGATGGGCTGACTGGGGTTGAGGATTCCAGTTTTGTAGATATTTTCTTCCTCTGAAATGACAAATTTGTCTGCTTCACTAGTCCTCCATTGTAATAAGGTGGAACTGCTTGATCTCTGAGAGTTTCTTATCTGTGCTTCTTTGTCTTGGCTCTTGAGGTCTTCTTTCTCCTACCCCACTAAGTAATGTTTGTTTGCAGTTTTAGTGGGTAATATAGAAATTTCCCCTTGAGCATATCATTTTCAGGTCTTAGTATTAGATTCTGCTTATAGAGGAGAAGAGGCAATGGTTGTCCTTCTGTGTCTGGGATATTCCACTCAGTAAAACGTCTTCCATTAGTTCATTTTTCTTGATACCTTAATGATATTATATTGTGTATATGTGCCATATTTTCATTATCCTTTCACCTACTGTTGGGTATTTAGGCTGATTCCATAACTCTGCTATTGTGAATAGAGTTGCAATGAACCTGGATTTACATGTCACCATACTACAATGAACCATTCCTTGGAAATATTTCCAGAAGTGGTAGAGCTATATCATATGGCATTTTAGTTTTTAATTTTTTTTTAGGAACCACCATTCTGATCTCCAGAGCAATTGTAGAGTCTACATTCCCACCACTAATGTATGAGGGTTCACTTCTCCCCGCATTCTCTCCAGCATTTTATTTTATTTTATTTTTACTGTATGTGCTTTAGATTTTAGCCATTCTGACCTGGGTGAGATGATATGTGAGGGTGGTTTTGATTTGCCTTTCCATGGGGTAAGAAAGTGGAACATTATTTAAGGTATTTATTGCACAATTAAATTCATCCTGGGAAAAATTTCTTTTAAGTTCCAAGGCCCATCTTCTAATTGAGCTATTTACCTCCTTAAAATGTAATTTTTTAAGCTCTTTGTACATTCTGGATGTTAGTACTCTATCAGATGTGTGGATAGTGAAGATTTTCTCCCATTTCGTGGGTTGTCTTTTTACTCAGTTAACAATCTCTTTAGCAGAACAGAATCTCTTTAATTTCATGAAATCCCACTTATTGAGTGTTGGTCCTATTTTCTGTGCAATTTCTGTTTAGAAAATGTTGGTCTGCCTCATCCTATGGCTTTGGAACCTCACAGAAGAAGGGGTTGTGACATTGTAAGAATCTAAAAATGAGAAGGTTCACCGTTGGACAAAACATTCCACTCAAGGCAGGACTGCTGCATCTAGGAACTCATTGCAATGGGACTTGTCCTTACCAGACCTGCATTATGACTGACATACCAACATGCCCCCATAGACTATGGAGGAACTCAAGAATGAATATATAGTGGAAACCTTGTGGACTGTATTAAAGGGGAACACAAAAAAGAACTCTAGGCAATGCTACTGAGTCCTTACACCTCATCAGAGAGGAGGACCCAGAGGGAAGTTTGACATGCACACTAAAGGATGCTCCAGGAATGGGGGGAGTGGACACTGGGACAAAGGGAGGGAGGGGGGAAAGGAAGTGGAAAAGGGGGGAGGGAGCAAAGGGGTCCAGGGAGGACTGGAGGGAGGGAGGGGAATGTGGTACTTACCAACTTTGTATGAGTGGAAGAAATAAAAAAAAGAAAGAATATAAAGTGGAAACCGGGGCTGGAGAGGTGGCTCAGGGGTTAAGCCTCCGCCTTGCAGGCGGAAGGTCCTGAATTCGGATCCCAGATCCCACGTATAGATGCCAGGCGGAAGCGGGGCGGCCTGCGCTTCTGGTCCTGGTAGGGCGGAGCCTGTGAATCCCGGGGCAGAAGGAGGTGGAGGCGTCCATTTTGGTTCGCGAATTCATCCGTGGTTCTACACGTACACAGACACACACACACACACACACACATACAGACACATACACGCGCGCACGCACATACACACACATATGCACACAGTTGAATAAATAATTTTTAATTATTTAAAAAAAATAAAAAATAAATAAAGTGGAAACCTTGTGGACTAAAGCTGGATGAGTGAAGGGAAATGCTCCTATCAGTGGGGTGGCCTGAAGAGGGGCAATTTAGTATGCCATATAGGCCTGACCCCCCCCCCCGCAAGAATAAACAAGCCAGAGGGAACCCTGGTGATCATAGAAGCATACCGGCAGGAGGGTGATAGGGAGTGGGAGGGATTGATGAAGTGAAGGGAGAGTATGGGAGGGAAGCAGGGATGAGTACTCAATATGCTTGTAAAGTAGAAAAATAAAATTAAAAAATGAATAAGAAAAAAGTGTTGATCTAGGCCAATCAGCTCAAGAGAATTCTCTTTTCTTCCTGTTAAGGTTTTCATAATGTCTGGTCTAATATTAAGGTCTTTGATCCATTTGGAGTTGATTTTTATGCAGACAAGCAAGGGTCCAGTTTCAATCTTCTGAATATAGATATCCAGTTTTGCCAGTACCATTTGTTGTAGATGTCCTTTTTCTAATTTTTTTTCTGAGTACCTATTCAAAAATCAGTTGACTCTAAGTATATGAGTTTATGTCTCCAATTCTTTTTCCCTCACAATTAATTGTTTTCCTAATCATACAAGCTCAATAGGTACCCCCTTCCTCTTCTTCCCCTTCCTTCCACCATCACCCCCATTGCACCCTCTCCCTTTACCCCCTCTTTCCCTCCCCCTTTTCTGGTGCCTCCCCCTTCCTCCTTCCCATTCCCTGGAGCATCCGTTTATGTGGGCACTGAATCTCCCTCTGAGTCCTCTGCTCTAATGAGGGTTCAGGACTCAGTGGCATAGCCCGGGGCTCCTTCTTGGGCTCTCCATTAGCATGGTAATTCTATTATTACTGTTTAATCCATTGCCTCTAAGGATCCTACTGCCTGAAACCTTCTCCCTTGTGATCATTGTTAGACTTTGGGAGGTCATTGACATGTCAGTCATTGTGGAAGTCAGGCAAAATCCAATCCTGGCTGCTGCAGCCCTAACTTGTGTGGAGTATCTTGCATATCATTGATCCTCCCCATCTTCAGGCTCTCACAATCTTGCTGCCCCCTCTTCCACAAGGTTCCCTGAGCTTCAGGATGGGGAGAGATTTAGCTAGTCTGGTTCAGGGTGACTAATGTATAGTCTTTGGTGTTTCTGAATTATGGTTTGCTATTGTTTTCAGTTTTGCTTTTCCTGCACTGCCCTTGGCTGCATCCTGATTGGTATCGAAGGTCACCTCCCAAGCAGATAAAAGACTGTTTCAATGAAGATCTTAATATAAGAGGAGACTCAAAGATAAATGGAAGAATAGGAGTGGACACAGCAGTGGTGAGGGGGTGGGAGGATCAGGGTCCCATTTGCCAGATGGTCACCATCTATCTGCCAGTCCCTATATCCTCCCTGATTGGTGAGATCAAACCTGTTCAGTCCCAAAGGACCAGGAAGGGAAGTGAGAGTGAGCTGCACCAGATGTCTTCCTACTTACATGAAATACTTGACCATGGCCTATTTTCTCTAGTGGAGCGTGTTCCCCTATCTCCTTTCTTTTGAGGTCCTTATTCCCATTCCCTCATGCTTATAATCCTTTGCAATTATAGTGGATATTACAGAGATTTATCTTTGAATATGTCATTAAGTGGGCTTGCAACTAGCATCCACTTACTAGGGAATATAAACAGTGTTTAAATTTCTATGTCTGGAATACTTCACTCAATACAATTTTTTCTAATTCCATCCATTTCCTGTAAAACTTCATTAATTCATCTTTGTTGATGGTATATATAAATATACCACATTTTCATCAACTGTTGGGAATTTAGGTTGATTCCATGACCTTGTTATTGTAAATAGTGCTGCAGTGAACATGGCTGTGCTCATGTCACTATAGTGAATTTCTTCATTATTGGGGATTATTCCCAGTAGTAGTATAGCAGGGTATATTGCATTTCAATCTTTAACTTTATTCCCTCTGGCCCTCCCGTCTTCCAGGATAGGACATTTGCTCATGGTCCTCCCTCCCAGGTAAGTTACAAGAGCCCTCAGGTCACAACCTTGTCCCAGCTCCTCCCACCAGCCAGACTGAGCAACACCCAGGCTTCCCTGTGCTTGGGTGGGCCATGTCCCAGGTCCCAAGTGAAGAGCTCTGCCATCGCCATCAGCCCCTCTACCCCTCTGGCTGGCCGGGGACCCTCCCTCACGGTCCAAGGAAGACGCACTGCTCCTCAGAATTCAACAGAGTCCAGAGGAAACTTAAAAGTTCTAGGGGACAAAGGCCATACATTTGAAGTACTCTAAAATCATCCTATCACATGGGAGAGATTCTTCACATCCAGCCCAAAGATAAGTAAACCCCCTTTTTACCACCCTGCTCCTTTCAATTATTAATCACTGTAGATTAAATTTTCCATATAGCCACCTGCAGGGTCCCGTGACCAACACACTTACCTCGCAATCCTGATAGGTACCAGAGTGGGATCAGCAAGAATTAAGTCAGGCTGGGTCAAAAAGAGATCTTGCAAAAGCCAAAAAACCAAGTTGAGTTTATTATGGAGCCCAATCGCTTATATACCATGAAACAGGGTGGTGAAGTCTGTACACTGCACAGAGTGATGACATCAATAGTGAAAGACTGCAGATGCAAAGTCCACAACAGGTGGGACCACCACCAACAATACAGCCCTGCCAATCCCTAGATATGTTAATAGGCCCTAGTGGCTCCATACAGGGTAGAGAAAGAATAAGTCAGGAACATGGTGATACATTATAAAGATAAAGCTCTGCACCAGCCCATGCTTTTAGGTATGTTAATTAATGTCTAGATGGCTTCCAAAGAACAGGAAGGAATATGTAAAAACCCCTCTGCCCTTGAACCCAATTCCAGAGAGGACAAGATCCATCCCTTCCCCTTTCGGGAAGGTCAACAGGAGTCAGCCTATGACCATACTAGCATAGGCTAGCTAAGCTGGCATAGGAGGCACACTGCAACTGAGACCGGAAGAGATACCCTTGGCATCCATCTACAAGAAATGGAGATCTCAAGCTTGACCGTTGCCTACAGCCACCCCCAAAACATATACAGCTTCAGGGATTATACCATTCACCCTCACATATCACCAAGGTACTAAATCGTAAAACTGCACTACCATACTAATATTCACCCCCTGTCTACTAAACCTGATTTAATTGATGTACTAACAGTCTAATAGCATCATCTAGGAAATAACAACAGACAAACGTATCCAACTCCAAGGCAAACACTAGTAATAACTACCCAAGAGTAATAATAGCAACTTAATCAGTTCAGTCAAAAACACACAGAAACTGAAAGGTCTTAAGAGACAAAACAACAACGCCCAGGTCAAAGCACAAATCCATGAGAAACAAAACCCAAGAAGACAAATCTCCCACCGAAAGAATTACCCCCATAATGATATATTCCAACCAGAACAAATTCACAGAAAATAGCCAAGAAAGCCAGGCCCAAGATAATGACTTTCAAAGAATGATCACTACCATGATCAATACTATGAAAGAGGAAATCCGGAAGGAGTTAAATAACTGCATCAACCACTTTGAACAGGAACACAACAGACAACTGGAGGACTTGAGAAAAACAGTTCAAGAAACAAAAATAGGCATAGAGCAGTTAAAACAGTCTCAGGCAGAGTTTAAAATTGAACTAAAAGACAAGTTATCTTCAACCAAGAACTCAACAGAGAGTCTTACCAGCAGAACTAATGAAGCAGAAAATAAAATTTCAGATCTTGAAGACAAAGTAGAAGAATTAACCAGCTCAATGGAAGAGGTTGTTAAAGACAAAAAGATACTTGAGAGGAATATGCAAGACTTATGGGACACGTTGAAGAAGCCTAACATGTGCATTCATGGAATACCAGAGAAAGAATCCCAAAATACCATACCTGAGGAAATTTTTCAAACTACCATAAATGAAAACTTCCCTTATCTAAAGAATGAGAGGCCCATCCAAATACAAGAGGCATTCTGCACCCCAAACAGATATGACCAAAATAGAAAATCGCCACAGCACATAATAGTCAAAACACTCCACATTCAAGACAAAGAAAAGGTGCTGAGAGCTTCAAGGGAAAAAAAAAGTCACCTTTTTTTTTTAACATTTTTTATTATTATTTCCACTCATACAAACTTAGTAGGTACACCAGTTCCCTCCCTCCTTCCTCCTGCCCCCTCACCCCCTGCTCCCCTTCCCCTCACCCCTCCCTCCCCATCTCCCAGTGCCTCCCCCTCCCAATGCCCAGAGAATCTTTAATGTGCATGCCAGACTCTCCTATGGGCCCTCCTCTCCGATGACGTACAAGGACCCAGTGGCATTTCTCTGAACCCTGTCCTGTGTTCCCCTTAAGCATAGGAACATTACTGTGGCTGTCAATCCCTTGCCTCCAAGAATCTTGGTGCCTTTAGCAAATGCTAGACTTTGTGGGGTCAATAGTGTGTTGGACATTGCACAGGGCATGCAAAGTCCAATTATGATTGCTTCAGCCCTAACTTGTGTGGAGTATCTTGCATATCATTACTCCTCCCATACTGTGCTCTTACAATCTTACCGCCCCCTCTTCTGCAAATTTCCCTGAGCTTCAGGATGGGGAGAGATTACCTGGCCTAGTTCTAGGTAGTTGATATAGAGTCTCTGAAGTTCTGGATTGTGGTTTGTTGATTTTCTTTTGCAGTTTTGCTGCTCCTGCAATGCCCTTCACTCCATCCTGATGGGTATTGTATGTCACCCCCTGGCCAGAGACAAAAAGTTGTTAAACTGGAGTCTTGTTATAAGAGCACATTCAAAGGTAGATGTAATAAAAGTAGGAAACCACAGTGAGGGAGGGGTCAATCACCCATTTGCAAAATGGCTACTTTTTATCTGCCAGACTATATGCCCTCCCCTTCGGGTGAGATCATACCCCCTCAGTTGTAAATGATCAGGAACGAAAGTCTGTGAACTTAACCAGGGGTCTCATTACTTACTTGAAGTCCTTGATAGAGGCCTATTTTCTCTGTCGTAACATGGTCCCCTCTCTCCCTGTTTCTGGTGTGGCCCTCTTACCCCATCCCTCCAGTTCATAATCCTTGCAATCACTGTAGGTATTACAGAGATTTATCTTTGACTGTCTCTAAGTGGGTTTGGTACTAGGAGACACCTATTAGGGAGTACATATGGCGCTTAATTTTCTGGATCTGGGATACTTCATTTAATATAATTGAAAAACTGGTCACTTTTAAAGATAAACCTATTAAAATAACATATGACTTCTCAATGGAAACAGTAAAAGCAAAAAGAGCTTGGAGAGACGTATTACAAGTATTAAATGAGCAAAAATGTCAACCCAGGCTGCTATACCCGGAAAAACTATCTGTCATGATTGAGGGAGAAAGAAAAGTTTTACAGCACAAAGACAACTTGAAGGCTTACATGTTTACCAAATCAGGCCTTCAAAAAATGCTAGAGAAGATACTCAAGACTGAAGAAAAAAACAAGTGTATCCAGGAGGATAGAAAGGAAGTATAATACCACCAAAATCTAAAAGCCAAACAATACACTTACAAAAGCCACTAAACATAAAAAATGTCTGGCATTAAAAATAATTTCTCAGGGCTGGAGAGGTGGTTCAGGGGTTAAGCCTCAGCCTTGCAGGAAGAAGGTCCTGAGTTCGGATCCTAGACCCTATATATGTACAGATGCCGGGCAGAAGCAGGGGCGGCCTGCGTTTCTGGTCCTGGTAGGGCAGAGCCTGTGAATCCCAGGGCAGAGTAAATAAGGAAGAGGTGGAAGCGGTCCATGGTGGTTCCCGAATTCATCCATGGTTCTACATACACACACACACACACACACACACACACACACACACACACACACACACATGCACACAAGCACAATTGAATAAGTAATAAAAAAATTAAAAATTATTTCTCCATTACAACATTAAATGTCAATGGAATTAACTCACCAATCAACAGACACAGATTACAAACTTGGGTTAAAAATCACAGCCCATCAGACTGCTGCCTTTAGGAAACTCATCTCACCACAAAAGACAGACACATGCTAAAAATAAAAGGTTGGTCCAAAATTCTGCAAGCTAATGGAACCAGGAAACAAGCAGGGGTAGCCATTATGCTGTCAGACAAAGTGGACTTCAAACCAAAAAAAATCATAAGAGGTACAGATGGATACTACATTTTAGTCAGAGGTACAATTCACCAGGAAGACCTCACAATACTGAACATTTATGCACCCAATACGGGCACCTCCACATTCATTAAGAAAATCCTACAGCGTCTAAAGCAAGAAATCAACCCCCAAACGATAATTCTTGGGGACTTCAACACCGCCCTCTCAACATGGGATAGATCAATAGGTCAAAAGCTTAACAGACACACTTTGGAACTTAATCAAACCCTTAAAGAAATGGACCTTACAGATCTCTATGGAACTTTTCACCCACGCACCAAAGAATACACATTTTTCTCAGCAGCACACAGAACTTTCTCCAAAATAGATAACATATTGGGCCACAAAACGAACCTCCACATATAGAGAAAAGTTGAAATTCTAACCTGTGCCCTATCAGACCACCACGGCCTAAAGCTGGACATCCACAACACAACAAACGACAGAAAATACACTAACTCCTGGAAACTTAACAATATGATGCTGAATGAGAACTGGATTCAGGAAGAAATTAAAAAGGAAATTCAAGATTTCCTGAAAGCGAATGATAACGAAAATACAACTTACCAAAATCTCTGGGACACAATGAAATCTGTTCTAAGAGGTAAGTTCATAGCTCTTAATGCCTACATCGGAAAAATGGAAACATCGGAAATAAACAACTTAACAATTCAGCTTTAGAGAAACTAGAGCAATCTGATCCCAAAAGTAGTAGAAGAGAGGAGATTAGCAAAATAAGGGGAGAAATATCTGAAATTGAGATTAAGAAAACGATAGAAAAAATCAACCAGTCAAAAAGCTGGTTCTTTGAAAAAATCAATAAGATTGATACACCCCTAGCGAAACTAACCAAAAGCAAGAGAGAGAAAACCCAAATTAACAAAATTAGAAATGAACATGGAGTTATCACTACTGATACCCAAGAAATCCAGAGAATTATAACATCATATTTCAAAAACTTATACTCTGTGAAGTTTGACAACACAAAAGAGATGGATGAATTTCTAAGTAAACACAACTTACCTAAATTGAATCAGGAAGTTGTGAATTATTTAAATAGTCCTATAACATATAAGGAAATTGAGGAAGTAATCTCGAATCTTCCCACCAAAAAATGTCCTGGACCAGATGGATTCAGCACAGAGTTCTACCAGACATTTAAGGAGTTAATAACACCAATACTCCTTAAACTGTTCCATCAAATAGCAAAGGAAGGAACACTACCAAATTCCTTCTATGAAGCTAATATCGTTTTAATCCCAAAACCTAATAAAGATTCGCTTAAAAAAGAAAACTATAGGCCGATCTCCCTGATGAACACAGACGCAAAGATTCTCAACAAAGTCTTAGCAAATCGGATTCAAAAACATATTAAAAAGATCATTCATGGGGACCAAGTAGGCTTCATCCCCGGCACACAAGGTTGGTTCAACATACGCAAATCAATAAATGTAATTCATCATGTAAACCAGTCCAAAGTCCAAGACCACATGATACTCTCGATAGATGCAGAAAAAGCTTTTGACAAGATCCAACAGCCTTTTATGATCAAAACGCTAGAGACAGTAGGAATGGAAGGAACCTTTATCAATATAATAAAAGCTGTATACAACAAGCCCACAGCAAGGATTATGCTCAATGGGGAACAATTGGAAGCATTCCCACTTCGATCAGGAACTAGACAAGGCTGTCCACTCTCACCACTTCTATTCAATATTGTACTTGAAGTCTTAGCTGAAGCCATAAGACAAGAAAGGGACATAAGAGGGATTCAAATCGGCAAGGAAGAAGTCAAGCTATCCCTATTTGCAGATGACATGATCTTATACCTGAGTGATCCCAAAAACTCCACCAGGAAGCTCCTGGAACTAATTGAGAAGTTCAGCAGGGTGGCAGGATACAAAATAAATGTGCAAAAATCAGAGGCCTTCCTATATGCCCAGAATGAAAGAAGTGAAAAAGCCTTGAGAGAAACAATACCATTTATTATAGCCCCTAAAAAAATGAAATACCTTGGTATAAACCTAACTAAGGAGGTAAAAGACCTTTACAATGAAAACTTTAAAACCCTAAAGAAAGAAATAGCCGAAGACACCAGAAGGTGGAAAGACCTCCCTTGTTCCTGGATTGGCAGAATCAACATCGTGAAAATGACCATCCTACCAAAGGCAATATACAGATTCAATGCTATACCAATCAAAATCCCAAAGCAATTCTTCAAAGAAGTTGACCAAACAATCTCAAAGTTCATATGGAGGCACAAAAGACCCAGGATAGCAAAAACAATCCTGAGTAACAAAAACACAGCTGGAGGTATAACCATACCAAACCTTAGTCTATACTACAAATCCATAGTTGTAAAGACAGCCTGGTATTGGCTCCAAAATAGACACACAGATCAATGGATAAGGATTGAAGACCCAGATATAAGCCCACAAAGTTACAGCCATTTGGTCTTTGACAAAGGGGCCCAAAGAATCCAATGGAAAAAGAACAGCATCTTCAACAAATGGTGCTGGCAAAACTGGATCTCCACATGCAGAAGATTAAAGCTGGACCCGTACTTGTCACCATGTACAAGACTTAATTCCAAATGGATCAAGGACCTTGATATCAGGCCAGAGACTATAAAAACCATAGTTGAAAGGATAGGGAACTCCCTTGAGCTGATTGGGCTAGGCCAACAGTTCCTAAACAGACATCCAATGGCACAGTCACTGCTACCAACTCTCAACAGTTGGGATCTTGTGAAATTAAAGAGCTTCTGTTCAGATAAAGAGATTGTAACACGAGCTCAAAGGCAACCCACAGAATGGGAGAAAATCTTCACTAACCACATATCTGATAGAGCTCTATTGTCCAGAGTGCACAAAGAACTTAGAAAACTAAACACCAAGGAAACCAATGGCCCAATTAAAAAATGGGCCCTGGAACTTAAAAGAAACTTTACCAGGGATGAAATTAAAATGTCTAACAAATATCTGAAAAAATGCTCCACTTCTTTAGCCATCAGGGAAATGCAAATCAAAACTTCCCTGAGATATCATCTCACCCTGGTCAGGATGGCAAAAATCCACAATACTAACAACGACAAATGTTAGAGAGGATGTGGAGAGAGGGGAACTCTCCTACATTGTTGGTGGGAATGCAGGCTCATACAGCCACTCTGGCGAGCCGTCTGGAGATTCTTAAAGAAATTAAAGATTGAATTGCCATATGACCCTGCTATTCCACTTTTGGGAATAACCCCCCATACAGCAGAGGTTCGCCTCGATAGCACAAGCACGACCATGTTCATAGCAGCACTGTTTACAAGAGCAAAGACATGGAATCAGCCCAAATGTCCAACAGTTGACGAGTGGATAAGGAAACTGTGGTACATCTATACAATGGAGTACTACTCAGCCATCAAAAATGATGAATTACTGGAATTTGCCGGGAAATGGATGTCATTAGAAACAATTGTATTAAGTGAAGTATCCCAGACCCAGAAAATTAAGCGCCGTATGTACTCCCTAATAGGTGGCTCCTAGTACCAAACCCACCCAGCCCACCTAGAGACAGGAATTCCAAGGATTATGAACAGGAGGGATGGGGAAGGAGGGCCACACCAGAAAGAAGGAGAGAAGGGACCATGTTACAGCAGGGAAAATAGGCCTCCACCAAGGACCCAAATAAGTAATGAGACATCTGATTAAGTTCACAGACTTTTGTTCCTGATCATTTACTACTGAGGGGGAGTGATCTCACCAGAAGAGGAGGGCATATAGTCTGGCAGATAAAAAGTAACAATTTTGCAAATGGGTGATAGACCCCTCCCTCACTGTGGTTTCCCACTTTTATTACATCTACCTTTGAATGTGCTTTTATCACAAGACTCTAACAACTTTTTGTCTCTGGCCAGGGGGTAACATACAATGCCCACCAGGATGGAGTGAAGGGCATTGCAGGAGCAGCAAAACTGCAAAAGAAAATCAACAAACCACAATCCAGAACTTCAGAGACTCTATATCAACCACCTAGAACTAGGCCAGCTTAGTCTCTCCCCATCTTGAAGCTCAGGGAAATTTGCGGAAGAGGGGGCGGTAAGAGTGTAAGAGCATAAGGATGGGAGGAGCAATGATATGTAAGATACTCTATACTAGTTAGGGCTGAAGCAATCATAATTGGACTTTGCATGCCCTGCGCATTGTCCAACACACTGTTGACCTCACAAAGTCTAGCATCTGCTAAAGACACCAAGATCCTTGGAGGCAAAGAATTGGCAGCCACAGCAGTGTTCCTATACCTAAGGGGAACACGGGAAAGGGTTCGGCAAAGGCCACTGGGTCCTTGTACGTCATCGGAGAGGAGGGCCCAGAGGAAAATCAGTCATGCACAAGAAAGGACTCTCTGGGAATTAGGGTGGGAGGCACTGGGGGATGGGGAGGGAGAGGGGTGGGGAGGGGGAGCAGGGGGTACGGGGGAGGAGGAAGGAGGGAGGGAACTGGTGTACCTAATAAGTTTGTATGAGCTGAAATAAAAAAATTAAAAAAAAAAACCCTAAAGAAAGAAATTGCAGAAGACTCCAGAAGGTGGAAAGACCTCCCGTGTTCCTGGATTGGCAGAATCAACATCGTAAAAATGACCATCCTACCAAAGGCAATATACAAATTCAATGCTATACCAATTAAAATCCCAAAGCAATTCTTCAAAGAAGTTGACCAAACAATCTCAAAATTCATATGGAGGCACAAAAGACCCAGGATAGCAAAGACAATCCTGAGTAACAAAAACACAGCTGGAGGTATTGCCATACCGAACCTTAGTCTATACTACAAATCCATTGTTGTAAAAACAGCCTGGTACTGGCTCCAAAATAGACACACAGATCAATGGATAAGGGTTGAAGACCCAGATATAAGCCCACAAAATTACAGCCATTTGGTCTTTGACAAAGGGGCTCAAAAAATCCAATGGGAAAAGAACAGCATCTTCAACAAATGGTGCTGGCAAAACTGGATCTCCACATGTAGAAGATTAAAACTGGACCCATACTTGTCACCTTGTACAAGACTTAACTCCAAATGGATCAAGGACCTTGATATAAGGCCAGAGACTATAAAAACCATAGTTGAAAGGGTAGGGAATTCCCTCGAGCTGATTGGGCTAGGCCAACAGTTCCTAAACAGACATCCAATGGCACAGTCACTGCTACCAACTCTCAACAGTTGGGATCTTGTGAAATTAAAGATCTTCTGTTCAGATAAAGCGATTGTAACACGAGCTCAAAGGCAACCCACAGAATGGGAGAAAATCTTCACTAACCACATATCTCATAGAGCACTACTGTCCAGAGTGTACAAAGAACTTAGAAAACTAAACACCAAGGAAACTAATGGCCCAATTAAAAAATGGGCCCTGGAACTTAAAAGAAACTTTACCAGGGATGAAATTAAAACATCTAACAAATATCTGAAAAAATGCTCCACTTCCTTAGCCATCAGGGAAATGCGAATCAAAACTTCTCTGAGATATCATCTCACCCCGGTCAGGATGGCAAAAATCCACAATACAAACAACACCAAATGCTGGAGAGGATGTGGAGAGAGGGGAACTCTCTTACATTGCTGGTGGGAATGCAGGCTCATATAGCCACTCTGGCGAGCCATCTGGAGATTCTTAAAGACATCAAAGATTGAATTGCCATATGACCCTGCAATTCCACTTCTGGGAATAACCCCCCATACAGCAGAGGTTCACCTCGATAACACAAGAATGATCATGTTCATAGCAGCACTATTTACAACAGCAAAGTCATGGAATCAGCCCAAATGTCCAACAGTTGACGAGTGGATAAGGAAACTGTGGTACATCTATACAATGGAGTACTACTCAGCCATCAAGAATGATGAATTACTGGAATTTGCCGGGAAATGGATGTCATTAGAAACAATTATATTGAGTGAAGTATCCCAGACACAGAAAATTAAGCGCCGTATGTACTCCCTAATAGGTGGCTCCTAGTACCAAACCCACCCAGCCCAGCTAGAGACACTTGACGATAAATCACTATAATACTATAATTGCAAGGAGTATGAACAGGAGGGATAGGGTAGGAGGGCCACACCAGAAACATGGAGAGGGGGGACCATGTTACAGCAGAGGAAATAGGCCTCCATCAAGGACTGTAATTAAGCAATGAGACATCTGGTTAAGTTCACAGACTTTTCGTTCCTGAACATTTACAACTGAGGGGGTGTGATCTCACCAGAAGGGGAGGGCATATAGTCTGGCAGATAATAAGTAACCATTTTGCAAATGGGTGATTGACCCCTCCCTCACTATGGTTTCCTACTTTTATTATATCTACCTTTGAATATACTCTTATAACAATACTCTAATTTAACAGCTTTTTATCTCTGGCCAGGGGGTGACATCCAATACTCATCAGGATGGAGTGAAGGGCATTGCAGGAGCAGCAAAACCACAAAAGAAAATCAACAAATAGTAATCCAGAACTTCAGAGACTTTGTCAACCACCTAGAACTAGGCCAGCCTAATCTCTCCCCATCCTGAAGCTCAGGGAAATTTGCAGAAGAGGGGGCGGTAAGAATGTAAGAGCAAAAGGATGGGAGGAGCAATGATATGCAGGATGCTCCACACAAGTTAGGACTGAAGCAATCATGATTGGGCTTTGCATGACCTGCACAATGTCCAACACGCTATTGACCTCACAAAGTCTAGCATCTGCTAAAGGCACCAGGATCCTTGGAGGCAAGGGATTGGCAGCCACAGTAGTGTTCCTATGCTTAAGGGGAACACGGGAAACACGGGAAAGGGTTCAGGGACATGCCACTGGGTCCTTGTACGTCATCAGAGAGGAGGGTCCAGAGGAGAGTCAGGCATGCACAAGAAAGGACTCTCTAGGAATTGGGGCAGGAGGCACTGGGGGATGAGGAAGGAGGAGTGAGGGGAGGGGGAGCAGGGTGTTTGGGGGGAGGAGGAGGGAGGGAGGGAACTGGTGTATCTATTAAGTTTGTATGAGCTGAAATAATAAAAAATGTATAAAAAAATCACAACCCATCAATCTGCTGCCTTCAGGAAACACATCTGACCACAAAAGATAGGCATATCCTAAAAATAAAAGGCTGGTCCAAAATTCTGCAAGATAATGGAACCAGGAAACAGGCAGGAGTAGCCATTATGCTATCAGACAAAATGGACTTCAAACAAAAAAAAAAAATAAGAGACACAGATGGATACTACATTTTAGTCACAGCCTGGGAAAGCTTGACATGACTTTCCTCAAGTCATTTGCTGAGCAGACCTTGTAAATAACCTTCGACTTTCAAAGTCCTTGACGCTCCAGTGCAGTGAGCCTTCTTGTGCTGACTACACTGGGCTCCTGCACTGACCGTACTACTCGCCCATTCGGCTGGCCATGTGCATTTCCTGGTGAGTCGGATCGGAAGTGCCTGGCAGCTCCTCTCAGCATGCAGACTCTCCTGGTGCCCGTGGTGTCAGCTGCAGTGTGTTCTGAACACACTGGCCCTTGCTGGTTCACACTAACGACTTGACAGAGTCTTGGAGTATGTGATCTTCCTCATCTTCCAGTAACTTTAAGGTCTTGGACACTTAAAATAAAGAAACTCTCTTTCTGAGAAGGAAGAATGTTTCAGTGGTATTAGGATTTGAATTAGGGGTTTGTTTTCTTCTAACAACACTAATGATCAAACCCAAGGAGTTTAACTAGTACTGAATTAGGTTATTTCTGAAGAGGTGAGGTTCAGGCTATTCAATTATTTTCGATTGCAACAGATACCTCGATGTCCGGATTTTTGAGACAGGAGCTCATTGTATGATCCAGGCTGGCTTGGAACTTGCTGTCCTCCTGCCTTAGTACTCCGAGTGCTGGGATTATAGGTATGTCCTGTCACACCTGGATTTCTTATGTTTTATTTGGTTTTAGCATATGATTTAGAGTTGCTGGTTTTATGTATTTCTTTATCTTTTTTTAAGGAAAATATCTTTTTTCTAAGCTTCAGAACATATTATTAATCTCTTGTGTTTCATTTAAGCCATTAATAAATGTGATGTTCCTTTTACACCCCACCCCGCTCTGCCGGTCGGGAGGCGTGCGCGGTCCAGCCGGGCCTCACCCCGCGCCCTTGGACCCCAGGTCAGCCCACAGGGACCCAGCTCCGACTCCCACCACCCAGCCGGAGCCGCGCGCGGGGGCCGAGGGACAAGGAGGACCTCCCCCTGCGCCCGGGCCCCGCCCCAGCTGCCCTCGGGTTAAATAGTTCCACGCCGATGCCCCCATACTCCCTTTACACCCCACCCCGCTCCCCCAGTCAGGAGGCACGCGCAGTCCAGTAATTCCAAGGATTATGAACAGCAGGGATGGGGTAGGAGGGCCACACCAGAAACAAGGAGAGAAGGGACCATGTTACAGCAGGGAAAATAGGCCTCCACCAAGGACCCAAATAAGTAATGAGACATCTGATTAAGTTCACAGACTTTTGTTCCTGATCATTTACTACTGAGGGGGTGTGATCTCACCAGAAGAGGAGGGCACATAGTCTGGCAGATAAAAAGTAACCATTTTGCAAATGGGTGATAGACCCCTCCCTTACTATGGTTTCCCACTTTTATTACATCTACCTTTGAATATACTCTTTCATCACAAGACTCTAACAGCTTTTTGTCTCTGGCCAGGGGGTAACATACAATGCCCACCAGGATGGAGTGAAGGGCATTGCAGGAGCAGCAAAACTGCAAAAGAAAATCAACAAACCACAATCCAGAACTTCAGAGACTCTATATCAACCACCTAGAACTAGGCCAGCTTAATCTCTCCCCATCCTGAAGCTCAGGGAAATTTGTGGAAGAGGGGGTGGTAAGAGTGTAAGAGCAAAAGGATGGGAGGAGCAATGATATGTAAGATACTCTATACTAGTTAGGGCTGAAGCAATCATAATTGGACTTTGCATGCCCTGTGCATTGTCCAACACACTGTTGACCTCACAAAGTCTAGCATCTGCTAAAGGCACCAAGATCCTTGGAGGCAAAGAATTGGCAGCCACAGCAGTGTTCCTATACCTAAGGGGAACACGGGAAAGGGTTCAGGGAAAGGCCACTGGGTCCTTGTACGGCATCGGGGAGGAGGGCCCAGAGGAAAATCAGACATGCACAAGAACCAAAAAAAATCATGAGAGACACAGATGGATACTACATTTTAGTCACAGATACAATTCAACAGGAAGACTTCACAATATTGAACATATATGCACCTAATACGGGCTCCTCCACACTCATTAAACAAACCCTACAGCGTCTAAAGTGAGAAATCAACCCCAAAACGATAATTCTTGGGGATTTCAACACCGCCCTCTCAACAGGGGATAGATCAATAGGTCAAAAGCTTTTTTTTTTTTTTTTTTTTTTTTTTTTGGCGAGCTCGCATCTGAAACATTTATTTCAGGAAACACATTTCAACACTGTCATTTACACAAGGAGATCTTTCTCAGGAGGCGGGCGTGGAAGGAAGGCCACGCGGAACACCCCGGTGGTCAGCCAAAGGCGACAGCAACTGCTTACAGAGAAGGGGTGGGAAGCCACGGCACGGCAGGGGGCGCCACGGAGCCCCCCGGCTGGCGACAGCAAGGTCGCGCCGATGCCCGGGGCGCTGAAGATTTCCTTCAAAGTCTTCTTGGGTTTGGCAAAAACTTGGCAAGTTGGCAAGTGAACTGTTCCGCTGAGGGGTTTGGTGAGGGGCCTTCTGCATTGGAGGGGAAGGGGGAGCAAGACACCCACACGAGTGTCTTACAGGCACCTCTAGTCTACCTGCACCCTGCTTCTAGCTACAAGAAGTCAGTTGGGGGTCCGCAGCGGTTCTCAGTAACCTCCACCTGTGCCCACCCTCACAGCCCCCCCCAACCTCAGGTAGGAAGGCTGAGATAGCTTCAGGGGTCCCTCCAGCCCCTTCGGAGAGACCGAGGGTCAGCGGGCAGGGCTGTGCTGCCCCGAAGCCTGGACATGTCCCCTCCACCTGTGACCGCGTCTCTCTCCCTCTCTGGGGGTCTATATCACAGGTTCCACGGCACAGCGGCCGAGGCGCGTGTAAGGTAACTGGTGTTCAGGTGGCTGCGGCTCCCGCTGCCCTGGACACTGGACGGTGAAGCCTTGAATGGTCAGTGAGGGGATGGGGGGGCTAGGTGTCCAAGCAACCAGATGGGGCGTGTTGGCCAAGCTGAGGTCCAGATAGATGCACCTCCCCAAACACACAGGCTCCTCCACTCACCTTCTAGAACCTTCCACAGCTTCTTTCCTCACCTGTACCAGCCGAGGTACTTGACCTTCCTAAGGTTGGGGGGGGCAGGGCACACCTGCTGTGCTTTCTTTGAGTCTTACCAGACCGTAGCGTGTTAGTGGCACTAACGGCCCATGGGGGGGGAGGACACATCCTCTCTCCAATGTGTCCCTGCTTCTGACCCCAAAGAACGCTGGGGAGAGAATAGGTCAAAAGCTTAACAGACACACTTTGGAACTTAATCAAACCCTTACTGAAATGGACCTTACAGATCTCTATCAAACTTTTCATCCACACATGAAAGAATACACATTTTTCTCAGCAGCACACAGAACTTTCTGCAAATTAGATCACATATTGGGCCTCAAAATGAATCTCCACATATACAGGAAAGCTGAAATTCTAGCCTCTACCTTATCAGACCACCATGGTCTAAAGCTTGACATCCACAACACAACAAACAACAGAAAATACACTAACTCCTGGAAACTTAACACTATGATGCTGAATGGGAATTGGGTTCAGGAAGAAATTACAAAGGAAATTCAAGATTTCCTGAAAGTGAATGATGATGAAAATACAACTTATCAAAATCTTTGGGACAGAATGACAGCTGTCCTAAGAGGTAAGTTCATGGCTCTTAATGCCTACATAAAAAAAATGGAAACATCACAAATAAATAATTTAACAATGCAGCTTAAAGCTTTAGAGACACTAGCAGTAGAAGCAGTAGAAAAGCAGTAGAAGAGAGGAGATTAGCAAAATAAGGGGAGAAATATCCAAAATTGAGGTTAGGAAAACGATACAGAGAATCAACCAATCAAAAAGCTGGTTCTTTGAAAAAATCAATAAGATTGATACACCCCTAGCTAAATTAACGAAAAGCAAGAGAGAGAAAACACAAATTAACAAAATTAGAAATGAAAATAGAGTTATCACCTAGAGGGAGTTCCCTATCCTTTCAACTATGGTTTTTATAGTCTCTGGCCTTATATAAAGGTCCTTGATCCATTTGGAATTAAGTCTTGTACATGGTGACAAGTACGGGTCCAGCTTTACCCTTCTGCATGTGCAGATCCAGTTTTGCCAGCACCATTTGTTGAAGATGCTGTTCTTTTTCCATTGGATTCTTTGGGCCCCTTTGTCAAAGATCAAATGGCTGTATTTTTGTGGGCTTATATCTGGGTCTTCAACCCTTATCCATTGATCTGTATGTCTATTTTGGAGCCAGTACCAGGCTGCTTTTATAACTATGGATTTGTAGTATAGACTAAGGTTTGGTATGGTAATACCTCCAGCCGTGCTTTTGTTACTCAGGATTGTCTTTGCTATCCTGGGTCTTTTGTGCCTCCATATGAATTTTGAGATTGTTTGGTCAACTTCTTTGAAGAATTGCTTTGGGATTTTAATTGGTATAGCATTGAATTTGTATATTGCCTTTGGTAGGATGGTCATTTTTACGATGTTGATTCTGCCAATCCAGGAACACGGGAGGTCTTTCCACCTTCTGGTGTCTTCTGCAATTTCTTTCTTTAGGGTTTTAAAGTTTTCATTGTAAAGGTAACTTAATTCCTTGGTTAGGTTTATACCAAGGTATTTCATTTTTTTAGGGGCTATAGTAAATGGGATTGTTTCTCTCAAGGCTTTTGCACTTCTTTCATTCTGGGCATATAGGAAGGCCACTGATTTTTGCACATTTATTTTGTATCCTGCCACCCTGCTGAACTTCTCAATTAGTTCCAGGAACTTCCTGATGGAGTTTTTGGGATCCCTCAGGTATAAGATCATGTCATCTGCACATAGGGATAGATTGACTTCTTCCTTGCCGATTTGAATCCCTCTTACGTCCCTTTCTTGTCTTATGGCTTCAGCTAAGACTTCAAGTACAATATTGAATAGAAGTGGTGAGAGAGGACAGCCTTGTCTAGTTCCTGATTGAAGTGGGAATGCTTCCAATTGTTCCCCATTGAGCATAATCCTTGCTATGGGCTTGTTGTATACAGCTTTTATTATATTGATAAAGGTTCCTTCCATTCCTACTGTCTCTAGTGTTTTGATCATAAAAGGTTTTTGGATCTTGTCAAAGGCTTTTTCTCCATCTATCGAGAGTATCATGTGGACTTTGGACTGGTTTACATAATGAATTACATTTATTGATTTTCATATGTTGAACCAACCTTGTGTGCCGGGGATGAAGCCTACTTGGTCCCTGTGAATGATCTTTTTGATATGTTTTTGAATCCAATTTGCTAAGACTTTGTTGAGAATCTTTGTGTCTGTGTTCATCAGAGAGATGGGCCTGTAGTTTTCTTTTTTAAGTGAATCTTTATTAGGTTTTGGGATTAAGACGATATTAGCTTCATAGAAGGAATTAGGTAGTGTTCCTTCCTTTGCTATTTGATGGAACAGTTTAAGGAGTATTTGTGTTATTAACTCCTTAAATGTCTGGTAGAATTCAGATGTGCTGAATCCATCTGGTCCAGGACATTTTTGGTAGGAAGATTCGAGATTACTTCTTCAATTTCCTCATATGTTATAGGAGTATTTAAATAATTCACCACTTCCTGATTCAATTTAAGTAAGTTGTGTTTACTTAGGAATTCATCCATCTCTTTTGTATTGTCATATTTCATAAAGTATAAGTTTTTGAAGTATGACGTTATAATTCTCTGGATTTCTTGGGTATCAGTAGTGATAACTCCATTTTCATTTCTAATTTTGTTAATTTGGGTTTTCTCTCTCTTGCTTTTGGTTAATTTAGCTAGAGTGTATCAATCTTATTGATTTTTTCAAAGAACCAGCTTTTTGACTGGTTGATTTTCTCTATCGTTTTCCTAATCTTGATGTCGGATATTTCTCCCCTTATTTTGCTAATCTCCTCTCTTCTACTACTTTTGGGACCAGATTGCTCAAGTTTCTCTAAAGCCTTAAGCTGCATCATTAAGTTATTTATTTCTGATGTTTCCATTTTTTTGATGTAGGCATTAAGAGCTATGAACTTACCTCTTAGGACAGCTTTCATTTTGTCCCAGAGATTTTGGTAAGTTGTATTTTCATTATCATTCGTTTTCAGGAAATCTTGAATTTCCTTTTTAATTTCTTCCTGAATCCAGTTCTCATTCAGCATCATATTGTTAAGTTTCCAGGAGTTAGTGTATTTTCTGTTGTTTGTTGTGTTGTGGATGTCCAGCTTTAGGCCGTGGTGGTCTGATACGGCACAGGTTAGAATTTCAACTTTTTTGTATATGTGTAGATTCATTTTGTGGCCCAATATGTGATCTATTTTGGAGAAAGTTCCGTGTGCTCCTGAGAAAAATGTGTATTCTTTGGTGCGTGGATGAAAAGTTCGATAGAGATCTGTAAGGTCCATTTCTTTCAGCGTTTGATTAAGTTCCAAAGTGTCTTTGTTAAGCTTTTGACCTGTTGATCTATCCCATGTTGAGAGGGCGGTGTTGAAGTCCCCAAGAATTATCGTTTGGGGGTTGATTTCTTGCTTTAGGCGCTGTAGGGTTTTATTAATGAATGTGGAGGGGCCCGTATTGGGTGCATGAATGTTCACTGTTGTGAAGTCTTCCTGGTGAATTGTACCTGTGACTAAAATGTAGTATCCATCTGTGTCTCTTATGGTTTTCTTTGGTTTGAAGTCCACTTTGTCTGAAAGCATAATGGCTACCCCTGCCTGTTTCCTGATTCCATTAGCTTGCAAGATTTTGGACCAGCCTTTCATTCTTAGGATGTGCCTATCCTTGTGGTGAGATGAGTTTCCTGAAGGCAGCAGATTGTTGGATTGTGGTTTTTAATCCAAGTTTGTAATCTGTGTCTCTTAATCAGTGAGTTAATACCATTGACATTTAATGTTATAATGGAGAAATTATTTTTAATTCTGGACATTTTTTATGTTTAGTAGACTTTGTAGGCATGTTGTTTGATATTTATGTTTTGGTGGTATTATACTTCCCTTCTGTCCTCCTGGATATGCTTGTTCTTTTCTTCAAGCTGGAGTATCATTTCTAGCATTTTTTGAAGGCCCAGTTTGGTAGACATGTATCCCTTCAAGTTGTCTTTGTGCTGGAAAACTTTTCTTCCTCCCTCAATCGTGACAGATAGTTTTGCCGGGTATATCATTCTGTGTTGGCGTTTTTACTCATTTAATACTTGAAGTATGTCTCTCAAAGCTCTTCTTGCTTTTACTGTTTCCATTGAGTAGTCCATTTGTTATTCTAATATGTTTTACTTTAAAGTGACTTGCTTTTTTTCTCTTGAAGCTCTCAGCACCTTTTCTTTGTCTTGAATGTGGAGTGTTTTGACTATTATTTGCTGTGGCGATTTTCTATTTTGGTCATATCTGTTGGAGTACGAAATGCCTTCTTGTATTTGGATAGGCCTCTCATTCTTTAGTTGTAGGAAGTTTTCATTTATGATGAATTGAAAATATTTCCTCCGGTGTGGTATTTTGGGATTCTTGCTCTGGTATTCCATGAATGCGCATGTTAGGCTTCTTCAGGGTGTCCCATATTTCTTGAATGTTCCTCTCCAGTATCTTTTTGGCTTTAACAATCTCTTCCATTGAGCTGGTTAGTTCTCCCACTTTGTCTTCAAGATCTGAAATTCCATTTTCTGTTTCATTAGTTCTGCTGATAAGACTCTCTGTTGAGTTTTGGGTTGAAGATAACTTGTCTTTTAGTTCAATTTTAAACTCTGCCTGAGACTGTTTTAACTGCTCCATACCTATTTTTGTTTCTTGAACTGTTTTTCTCAACTCCTCTAGGTGCCTGTTGTGTTCCTGTTCAAAGTGGTTGATACGGTTGTTTAACTCTTCTCAGATTTCCTCTTTCATAGTATTAATCATGGTAATGATCATACTCTGAAAATCATTGTTTTGAGTCTGGCTTTCATGGCTACTTTCTGTGGATTTGTTCTGGTCGGAATCCATCATTATGGAATTGATTCTTTTGGTGGGAGATTGGTCTTCTTGGGTTTTGTTTCTCATGGATCTGCACTTTGACTTGGGCATTGTTGTTTTGTTTTTTAGGACCTTTCAGTTTCTGTGTGTTTTTCACTGAATCGACGTAGTGGTATTGTTACACCTTGCCAGTTATTACTAGTGCTTGCCTTGGATTGGGTATGTTTTTGTATTGTTATTGTTATATCCTAGATGAGGCTACTAGGCTGTTAGTATGTCAGTTAAGTCAGGTTATGTTACCAGGGGGTGAATATTAGTATGACAGTGCACTTTTACGATTTAGTGTTTTGGTGAAATGTGAGGGTGAGTGGTGTACTCCCTGGAGTTGTATGTTTTTGGGGTGGCTGTATGAGAAAGTTGATCTACAGCATTGATACTTTAAAGGATCAGTAAGGTGAAAAGAAAAAAAAAAGGAAGTTTACTTATCTTTGGGCTGGATGTGAAGAATCTCGCCCATGTGATATAATGGTTGTAGTGGAGTCCAGATGTATGGTCTGTGTTCCCTTTGTTCCTTAGAGTTTTGCTTGAGTTTCCTTTGGACTCTATTGAATTATGAGTAGCAGTGTGTCTTCCGTGGACCACGAGCATAGATCCCCGGTGGGCCAGAGAGGCACAGGGTCTGATGTTGATGTCAGAATTCTTCACCTGTGACCTGGGAGGGTGCCGGGGTTCGGTTCGGAGGGGGCCGGGGTGTCGGGGGCAAAGCCGGCGGCTGCGGCGCAGGTTCTGCTGGCCGGGCGGCTCTTTGGTCAATTTCTTTAAGGAATTGCTTTGGGATTTGATTGATGTAGCATTGAATCTGTATATTGCTTTTGGTAGGATGGTCATTTTTATGATGTTGATTCTGCTTATTCAAAAGCGTGGAAGTCTTTCCACCATCTGCTTTCTTCCGTAATTTTATTCTTTAGGGTTTTAAGGTTTTTATTATAAAGGTCCCTCACTTCTTTGGTTAGATTTCCACCAAAGTATTTCATTTTCTTAAGAGCTACAGTAAATGAGATTGTTTTTTCTTAGGACCTTTTCACTTTTTTCATCCTTGGTGAATAGGAAGGCCACCAATTTTTACATGCTTATTTTGTAAGCTGCCACTCTGCCAAACTCCTGTATTAGTTCCAGGAGTTTCCTAGTAGAGTTTTTAAGATCACTCAGGTATACAATCATGTCTTCTGCAAATAGAGGTATCTTTACTTCTTCCTTTCTGATGTGAAACCGTTTTATCTCCCTCTCTTGTCTTATGGCTCTAGCTAAGACTTCAATTGCAATGTTGAATAGAAGTGGTAAGAGTGGACAGCCTTGTCTAGTTCCTGATCAAAGCAGGAATGCTTCCATTTCCCCCCCCCCCGTTTAATATAATCCTTGCTGGGGGCTGTAGAGATGGTTCAGGGGGTAAACCTCTGCCTTGCAGGCAGAGGATCCTGAGTTTGGATCCTAGACCCCACCTATAGACTCTGGCGGAAGTGGAGGAGGCCTGCATTTCTGGTCCTGGTAGGGCAGAGTTTGTGGATCCCGGGATGGAGTAAACAAGGAGAATGTGCAGGCAGTCCACGGTGGTTCCCAAATTCGCCCGTGGTTCTACACACACACACACACACACACACACACACACACACACAACTGAATAAAAAAATACATATAATCCTTACTGTTGGCTCATTGAACACAATTTTTATTATGTTGATGTAAGTTCCTTCCTTTCCAACTGTCTC
Source organism: Typhlomys cinereus (assembly GCA_023101885.1). Classification (NCBI taxonomy): domain Eukaryota; kingdom Metazoa; phylum Chordata; class Mammalia; order Rodentia; family Platacanthomyidae; genus Typhlomys; species Typhlomys cinereus. Next base: position 740,998 of record JALPQD010000009.1, on the reverse strand, counting down.
TAAGGGTTTTGATCATAAAAGCCTGTTGGATCTTGTCAAAAACTTTTTCTGCATCTGTCAAGAGTATCATGTGGTCTTGGATTTAGGATTGTTTTATATGATGGATTACATTATTGATTTGTGTATGTTGAACCAACCTTGTATGCCTGGGATAAAACCTACTTGATCACAATGATTGATCTTTTTGATATGTTTTTAATCTGATTTGCTAAGGTTTTTTTGAGAACCTTTGCATCTGTGTTCATCAAAGAGTTTGGTCTATAGTTGTCTTTTTTAAGTGTACCTTTATTACATTTTGGGATAAGCACGATACTAGCTTCATAGAAAGAATTTGGAAGTTTTTCTTCCTTTGCTATTTTATGGAATAGTTAGGGAGTAATAGTGTTAGTTGTTCTAGTCCTATTGTTGTGAGTGTCTGGCTGGGGCGGTCTTATCTTGAGTGGAGTGGCCTGTCCATCAATGGAACTGTCCTTCTTGAGGCTTTTAGAGTCTTACTGCCCCTTCGTTCCACAAATTCCCTGAGCCTCCAAATGAGGAGAAATTTGGCTGTCCTGGTTCCAGGAGAACATTGTAGGGTTGTCAGTGTTCTGTATTTTGCTATCTTTTACCACATAAAGCTGCATCATATCTTTGTGTTGAGATCCTCTCCTATTCAACAATACCGAAACTATTCAAAAGAGGTTTGAAAGACAGTGAGGATCAAGAGTAGGGCATAATAGTAGGTGGGGTCAACCTCCAGAATACCATCCTACTGTCAACTAATCACTAACTCCCCCAATGACATGGAATGAACATCCAGTGCTTCAAACCACTTCAAGCACCAGAGATCAGGAAGGAGAATGACCATGGATTGAATCAGATATCTTGCTAATTATGGTTTTTTCTTGATGATGGTTTTGTTTCTCTATTGAACTTTGTGCCTTTCGCTTCTTTCTCTTTGGGTCTTCTATACCCTGCCCTTCTATTACGAATCCTTTGTGGTTGTAAAAGGTAATAAAAAGATTTTTCCCTTGAATATGTCATTATGAGGGCTTAGAATTAGGTTCCACTTAAAAGTGAGAACCTGCTCATTAGCAACACTGTTTACAATAGCAAAGTCATGGAATCAACACAAATTCCCAACAGTTGATGAGTGGATAAGGAAAATGTGGTATATTTATACAATGGAATACTACTCAGCCATCAAAAATGATGAATTAATGAAATTTGCCGGGAGATGGATGGAATTAGAAAAGATTATATTGGGTGAAGTATCCCAGACACAGAAATTTAAGCGTCCTATGTACTCCCTAAGATCCTATTAAAAAATCCACTTAGTGACACACTCAAAGATAAATCTCTGTAATACCTACAGTAATTGCAAAGATTATAAGCAGGGAGGGAAGGGGAAGGAGGGCCCCACCAGAAACAAGGAGAGAGGGGATCATGCTACAGCAAAGAAAATAAGCCACCATCAAAGACTGCAAGTAAGCAATGAGACATCTGGTTAAGTTCCCAGAATTTCCTTCCTGATCATTTGCAACTGATGGGGTATGATCTCACCAGAAGGGGAGGGCATATAGTCTGGCAGATAAAAAGTAACCATTTTGCAAATGGGTGATTGACCCCTCCCTCACTATGGTTTCCTACTTTTATTACATCTACCTTTGAATATACTCTTATAACAATACTCTAGTTTAACATCTTTTTATCTCTGGCCAGGGGATGACATCCAATACCCATGAGGATGGAGTGAAGGGCATTGCAGGAGCAGCAAAACTGGAAAAAAAAAATCAACAAATCGTAATTCAGAACATCAGAGACTTTATATCAACCACCTGGAACTAGGCCAGCCTAATCTCTCCCCATTCTGAAGCTCAGGGAAATTTGTGGAAGAAGGGGTGGTAAGACTGTAAGAGCACAAGGATGGGAGGAGCAATGATATGCAAGATACTCCACACAAGTTAGGGCGGAAGCAATCATAACAGGACTTTGCATGACCTGTGCAATGACCAACACATTATTGACCCCTCAAAGTCTAGCATGAACTAAAGGCACTAGGATCCTTAGAAGCTAGGGATTAACAGCCACAATAGTGTTCCTATACTTAAGGGGAACACAAGAAAGAGTTCTAGGAAATGCCACTGAGTCCTTACACTTCATCGGAGAGGAGGACCCAAAGGAAAGTTTGACATACACATTAAAAGATGCTCCAGGGAGAGGATGTGGAGAGAGGGGAACTCTCCTACATTGCTAGTGGGAATGCAGGCTCATACAGCCACTCTGGCGAGCCATCTGGAGATTCTTAAAGAAATTAAAGATTGAAATGCCATATGACCCTGCTATTCCACTTTTGGGAATAATCCCCCATACAGCAAAAATTCACCTCGATTGCACAAGCACAACCATGTTTATAGCAGCACTGTTTACAATAGCAAAGTCATGGAATCAACCTAAATGTCCAACAGTTGACCAGTGGATAAGGAAAATGTGGTACATCTATACAATGAAGTACTACTCAGCCATCAAAAATGATGAATTAATGGAATTTGCCGGGAAATGGATGGAATTAGAAACAATTATATTGAGTGAAGTATCCCAGACACAGAAAATTAAGCGTTGTATGTACTCCCTAATAGGTGGCTTCTAGTACCAAATCCACTTAGAGACACTTAAGGATAATTCTCTGTAATACCTACAGAAATTGCAAAGATTATGAACAGGAGGGATGGGGAAGGAGGGCCACACTGGAAACAAGGAGAGAAGGGACCATGTTACAGCAGAGAAAATAAGCCACCATCAAGGACTGCAAGGGTTAACATCCAATACCCATCAGGATGGAGTGAAGGGCATTGCAGGAGCAGCAAAACTGGAAAAAAAAATCAACAAACCATAATCCAGAACATCAGAGACTCTATATCAACCACCTGGAACTAGGCCAGCCTAATCTCTCCCCATCCTGAAGCTCAGGGAAATTTGCAGAAGAGGGGGCAGTAAGATTATAAGAGCAAAAGGATGGGAGGAACAATGATATGCAAGATAATCCACACAAGCTAGGGCCGAAGCAATCATAATTGGACTTTGCATGCCCTGCACAATATCCAACACACTATTGACCCCATAAAGTCTAGCATTTGCTAAAGGCACTAGGGTCCTTGGAGGCAAGGGATTGGCAGCCACAGCAGTGTTCCTATACCTAAGGGGAACAAGGGAAAGGGTTCGGGAAAGGCCACTGGGTCCTTGTACGTCATCGGAGAGGAGGGCCCAGAGGAAAATCAGACATGCACAAGAAAGGACTCTCTGGGAATTGGGGTGGGAGTCACTGGGGGATGGGGAGGGAGAGGGGTGGGGAGGGGGAGCAGGGGGTACGGGGGGAGGAGGAGGGAGGGAGGGAACTGGTGTACCTAATAAGTTTGTATGAGCTAAAATAAAAAAAAAACAGTACAATAAAATGCATAGACAGACTACAACACCTGTGAAGCATTTTCTTTCTTTTTATTATATAAAATAAAAACAATAAAATAAAATTTACAAGCAAAATGAATAGGTACTGCCCTCCTTCCCTCTCCTTTCCTCCTCTTACCTCCCATCCTCCCCTTTCTTCATCAATACATCCCACTCCCTCCCACTCTTCTGTCCATCAGCTTTTATTAGTGCCAGTGTTCCCTCTGAATTTTCTGCTCTAGTGGGAGTTCAGACCTCTAAGGAAAACCAAGTGGCCCTTCCTTAGACAGACCCACTGATAGGGGCACTCCCCTTTACATGTCAAACCCTAGCCCCTAAAGAGCCTACTACTTGAAATTAATTTTCCTGAGATCGTCGCCAGTCTATAGGGACATGTTGGTATGTTAGCTATTGTGCAGGTCTGGTAAGGACAAGTCTCACTACAGTGAGTTCCTGGATGCAGCAGTTGTTCCTTGAATGGAATGGTTTGGCAAACTGAACCTTCTCATCTTTAGTTTCTTACAGTCTTACTGCCCCCTCTTCCATAAAGTTTCCTGAGCCTTAGGATGGGGAGAGATTTGTCTGGCCTGATTATGGATGAACATTGTAGGGTCACCAGTACTGTGTATTCTGTCTGGCTGTTGTCCATTTCACTGTTCTTCTCCTGCACGAGGCTGCATCTTGTCTGGGTATTGAGATCCTCTCCTATCTAAAGATTTTTAAAAACTGTTAAAAGAAGGCCTGTATATAAGAAAAAGCTTAAGACTAGAGAGATGGATCATAGGTTAAGACTCTGCCTTGAAAGCAGAAGGACCTGAGTTCGAATCCCAGGTCCCATGTCAAAAAAAAATGCCAGGCAGAAATGGTGGCCGCTTGTTCTTCCAACACTGGTAGGCAGAGCCTGGGAAATCCCAGAGCGAAGCAAAAAGGAGGTAGAGGCAAACCAGGACAATTCCCAAAGTCACGCTTGGTCCTCCATAGAGATGCACAGTGCCCTCTGATACCACACACTTTCTAAATAAATAAATAAATAAATAAATAAATAAATAAATAAAATCTGAAAAAAAAGAAAAGGCTTAAAGGAGAGGGAAGAACAGGAACAGGATACAGTAAAGAGTGGGGTCAGACTCTAGCCAACCAACCAACTGCCTTCTAAGCCCTACTCCCACCTCCATGATGGGGGACACTCACCCAGCATTGTAAACCAGTCCAATCACCAGTGGACAGGAAGAAACTGGCAGTGGACCAGCTCAGATGTGTTCCTACATACAGGATTTTTTCTTTGACATTGGCCTTATTTACCTATTTAACTGTGTTCCTTTGTCTCCATTCCTTCTTCTCCCTACCTTCCTAGTTATGTTCCTTTGCAGTTATAATGGGTATTATAGAGATTTTCCCTTGATTATGTTATTATGAGGGCTTAATACTAAATTCCACTTATCCCTTGCTTCCTCCTGCCTGCCTCTCCGCCCCACCGCTGCTCCCAGTCCTCCATCCCAGGTGAGTTGTCTAGCCCCCCCAGGTGGCCCCGGGTCCCAGTGGCACCCAGGCTGCCTCTGGTTTGCCTGAGCCAAACCTCGGGCCCCACCCCCTTTCTTCGCCCCGCCCGCCTGTCCACCCAACCAGACAGGACTTGCTCACATTACTCCATCCCTGGAGCTTGGGTGGGCCACTAACCCAAGTTCCAGGTCCCAGGTGAAGAATTCTGCCATCAACATCAGCCCCTCTGCCTCTCCGGCCCACCGGGGACCCAAGCACTTGGTCCACAGAAGACACAAGGAAACTCAAGCAAAACTCTAAGGGACAAAGGCCATACAACTGAAGCCCTCTATAATCATCCTATCACATGGGAGAGATTCTTCACATCCAGCTCAAAGATAAGTAAACCTCCTTTTCTTCACCTTACTGTTCCTTTCTAATATTAATCACTGTAGATCGACTTGTCCATACAGACACCCCAAAAACATACAACTCCAGGGAGTACACCACTCACTCTCACATATCACCAAGATACTAAATAGTAAAAGTGCACTACCATACTAATATTCACCCCCTGTCTACTTAACCTGACTTAACTGATGTACTAACAGCTTAATAGCCTCATCTAGGAAATAACAATAACAAAAAACAAACATACCCAATCCAAGGCAAGCACTACTAATAACTGCCCAAGTGTAATAACACCAACTAAATCAGTTCAGTCAAAAACACACAGTAACTGAAAGGTCCTAAGAAACAAAACAACAATGCCCAAGTCAAACTGCAGATCCATGAGAAACAAAACTCACGAAGACCAATCTCCCACCAAAAGAATTAACCCCATAATGATGGATTCCAATCAGAACAAATTCACAGAAAATAGCCAAGAAAGCCAGACCCAAGATAATGACTTTCATAGTATGATCATTGCCATTATTAATACTATGAAAGAGGAAATCTTGTTATAATAGCACATTCAAGGTAGATGTAATAAAAGTAGGAAACCTCAGTGAGGGAGGGGTCAATCACCCATTTGCAAAATGATACTCTTTATCTGCCAGACTATATACCCTCCCCTCCTGGTGAGATCATACCCCCTCGGTTGTACATGATCAGGAACAAACGTCTGTGAACTTAACCAGGTGTCACGTTACTTACTTGAAGTCCTTGATGGAGGCCTATTTTCTCTGCTGTAACATGGTCCCCTCTCTCCTTGTGTCTGGTGTGGCCCTCCAACCCCATCCCTCCAGTTCATAATCCTTGCAATTACTGCATTACATAGTTTTACCTTTGAGTGTCTCAAGGTGGGCTGGGTGGGTTTGGTACTAGGAGCCACCTATGAGGGAGTACATGCAGCGCTTAATTTTCTGGGTTTGGGATACTTCACTTAATATAATTGCTTCTAATGACATCCATTTCCCAGCAAATTCCAGTAATTCATCATTTTTGATGGCTGAGTAGTACTCCATTGTATAGATCTACCACAGTTTCCCTATCCACTCATCAACTGTTGGACATTTGGGTTGATTCCATGACTTTGCTATTGTAAACAGTGCTGCTATGAACATGGTCGTGCTTGTGCTATCGAGGTGAACCTCTGCTGCATGGGGGGTTATTCCCAAAAGTGGGATAGCAGGGCCATATGGCATTTCAATTTTTAATTTCTTTAAGAATCTCCAGACGGCTCACCAGAGTGGCTGTATGAGCCTGCATTTCCACCAGCAATGTAGGAGAGTTCCCCTCTCTCCACATCCTCTCCAGTATTTGTTGTTCTCCACACTACTTAGGGCCGAAGCAATCATAATAGGACTTTGCATGCCCTGCGCAATGTCCAACATACTATTGACCTCACAAAGTCTAGCATCAGCTAAAGGCACCAAGATCCTTGGAGGCAAGGGATTGACAGCCACAGTAGTGTTCCTATGCTTAAGGGGAACACAAAAAAGGGTTCAGGAAAATGCCACTGGGTCCTTATACGTCATTGGAGAGAAGGACCCAGAGGAGAGTTAGGCATACACAATAAAGGACTCTCTGGGAATTGGGGGGGAGGCACTGGGGGATGGGGAGGGAGGGGAGAGGGACCAGGGGGTTCGTGGGGAGGAGAAGGGAAGGAGGGAACTGGTCTACCTATTAAGTTTGTGTGAGCAGAAATAATAAAAAATGTATTAAAAAAAAAAAAGAAAGGAAATCTGAGAGGAGTTAAACAACCACATCAACCACTTTGAACAGGAACACAACAGACAACTGGAGGAGTTGAGAAAAACAGTTCCAGAAACAAAAATAGGTATGGAGCAGTTAAAACAGTCTCAGGCAGAGTTTAAAATTGAACTAAAAGACAAGTTATCTTCAACCCAAAACTCAACAGAGAGTCTTATCAGCAGAACTAATGAAACAGAAAATGGAATTTCAGATCTTGAAGACAAAGTGGGAGAATTAACCAGCTCAATGGAAGAGATTGTTAAAGCCAAAAAGATACTGGAGAGGAACATTTAAGAGATATGGGACACCCTGAAGAAGCCTAACATGCGCATTCATGGAATACCAGAACAAGAATCCCAAAATACCACACCGGAGGAAATATTTCAATTCATCATAAATGAAAACTTCCCTCAACTAAAGAATGAGAGGCCCATCCAAATACAAGAGGCATTTCGCACTCCAAGCAGATATGACCAAAATAGAAAATCGCCACAGCAAATAATAGTCAAAACACTCCACATTCAAGACAAAGAAAAGGTGCTGAGAGCTTCAAGAGAAAAAAAGCAACTCACTTTTAAAGGTAAACATATTAGAATAACAAATGACTACTCAATGGAAACAGTAAAAGCAAGAAGAGCTTGGAGAGACATACTTCAAGTATTAAATGAGCAAAAATGCCAACCCAGAATGATATACCCGGCAAAACTATCTGTCATGATCGAGGGAGAAAGAAAAGTTTTCCAGCACAAAGACAACTTGAAGGGATACATGTCTACCAAACCGGGCCTTCAAAAAATGCTAGAAATGATACTTGAACTTGAAGAAAAGAAGAAGTGTATCCAGGAGGACAGAAGGAAAGTATAATACCACTAAAACATAAATGTCAAACAATACGCTTACAAAATCCACTAAACATAAAATATGTCCAGAATTAAAAATAATTTCTCCATTATAACATTAAATGTCAATGGTATTAACTCACTGATCAAGAGACACAGATTACAAACTGGGATTGAAAACCACAACCCATCAATCTGCTGCCTTCAGGAAATTCATCTCACCACAAAAGATAGACACATGCTAAAAATAAAAGGCTGGTCCAAAATTCTGCAAGCTAATGGAACCAGGAAACAGGCAGGGGTAGCCATTATGCTGTTGGACAAAGTGGACTTCAAACCAAAAAAAATCATGAGAGACACAGATGGATACTACATTTTAGTCACAGGTACAATTCACCAGGAAGACTTCACAATACTGAACATTTATGCACCCAATACGGGCCCCTCCACATTCATTAATAAAACCCTACAGCGCCTAAAGCAAGAAATCAACCCCCAAACGATAATTCTTGGGGACTTCAACACCGCCCTCTCAACATGGGATAGATCAACAGGTCAAAACCTTAACAGACACACTTTGGAACTTAATCAAACCCTGAAAAAAATGGACCTTACAGATCTCTATCGAACTTTTCACCCACGCACCAAAGAATACACATTTTTCTCAGCAGCACACGGAACTTTCTCCAAAATAGATCACGTATTGGGCCACAAAATGAATCTACACATACACCAAAAAGTTGAAATTCTAACCTGTGCCGTATCAGACCACCACGGCCTAAAGCTGGACATCCACAACACAACAAACAAGATAAAATACACTAACTCCTGGAAACTTAACAATATGATGCTGAATAAGAACGGATTCAGGAAGAAATTAAAAAGGAAATTCAAGATTTCCTGAAAGCGAACGATAATGAAAATACAACTTACCAAAATCTCTGGGACACGGGCGCCGGGCGCCAGGGGCGGGGCTTACCGCGAGGGGCGGGGCCCGGGCGGCGGGCGCGCGGCCACAGGGCGCGCGCGCCCGGGTGAGCGGCAGGCGCTGCGGTTCAGGGTCGAGCCCGGCTCCCGCCTCCTTCGGCTTCCGCCATGGCAAGCGGCGGCGGCGGCGGCGGCGAACCTGAACGCGGTGAGGGAGACCATGGACGTTCTGCTTGAGATTTCAAGAATTTTGAATACCGGCTTAGATATGGAAACCCTGTCTATTTGTGTGCGGCTTTGTGAACAAGGAATTAACCCGGAGGCTCTATCATCAGTTATTAAAGGAGCTTCGCAAGGCCACTGAAGCACTGAAGGCTGCTGAAAATACAAGCTGACTTTCTGGAGAAGCTTTGATGGGATACAGCAGGTCCAAGAAAACTTGAAGATTGCATTGTAGTCAAGAATGTGCAGTGAAATTAACTGCCTGCTGCAGTGTAGAAAGAATTTCCTTTATTAAAGGATTGTAAAACCATCACTTTGTAAATGAGTGGAAAGTGACTTAAGAGAACTCTCATGCATTTACATCTCATCTCTCTTTTATAATAACCCCAATACTTTCCAACACTTTGGCATCTCTGGGTTCTTATTTATGTCTTTCTTATTTACAGCTCTGATAGCTTTAATTTTCTAAGCAGTCTGTCTGTCAGATATGTACATCTGCCCTGCCTGCTTGGAGTTAGTGGAACCATCAGTGCTAATATGTAGTAGTTATGACTTGTTGACATTTCCATTATAAACTTTAATTTTGAATTGTTTATGCATTATAACCTGGATTTATATTGCATTGGCTGAAAGTTGATAAGATTTCAGCCACCCAATATGTGACTTTTGATTTAGATCCCCTGTGTATTTCACAATCTTGTTTCTTAATAGGAGCATAGAAAACATTTCCTCTAATCTCTTTAACAGAGAAAGTTTAATTTTTAAGTAGTGTTTGGGCAATTAATAATGTAAACTAGGTCATTTTTATATTGACTAAAAGGTAAAACTTGTAGAAACATTAAAAAGAAATGTGTGGGCTTAGTACTATTTGTAGTTTGAACCACTTAAGTCTAATATGACAATATTAATTGAGAATGTTTTTCTTTTTAAGCTTTATTCCCTAGGAAGGCCTAAAAATAATGTATAAAGTGAAATGTGCAAATCATCCTTTTTTATTTTTATTGCATAAAAGTGGTAGGAATGTTCCCACAGTAAATCTTGAGTGGTTAGCCAATCACTGCATAAGTGATGTGTTTTAAAAGATTCAAAGTTTTTGAAAAGAAGGATTATCAGTCATTAAATTAATGAAATGTTTTCCAGGCATTTTAAGTACAGCTTTCTAAGAATTTTGTATCATTATTTTACTTTAAAGCTTTTAACTCCTCAAAATGATAGTTCAAAAATGAATGTTAAAAATTTATGATACTCCTTTTTTTTCCCTGTTACAGAATGTCAGTAGAAATTTGTTTTGCAAAGCTAATATGGATTTAATTGATTTTATTATTTATTAAATGTTAACTTTTGTTAGCCACCATTTAAATGATGGTCTAAGCATTTTACTCTTCTGAACCATTTGTTTTTTTGTCATCATCATTCAGACAACCTGAAGTCATTTTAATAAGATTTAGTAATAAATAGCCATTTTCTCTAGTGCTGTAAGGTAGGTCTCAGCTTTTGGTCAAATATAGTGATATATGCCTGTAATCTCAGTTATGTAAAAGAGACTAAGGCACAAGAATTTTGAGTTCAAGGCTGAGCTAGGCAACATAGTGATGAGATAACTTGTCATAGACATAATAATAATGATAAAATGGAGACTTTGGGCCAAGTCCTGGTTTCTGCTCTGATACTGACAGATTGGAAGTGGCTAGAGCATGCAGACAGTAGGCACTCCTATAAACCAAGTTTAGATCTCTGGTCTCACACTGAGAAATTTGGAAGTGGAGGTGTGTGTACACAGTAGGCACTTGTGTAAACCAATTCCTGGTCTTTGCTCTGGTACTGAGAGATTGAAAGTGGGCATGTGCAGATCAGTTTTGCCAGCACCATTTGTTGAAGACGCTGTTCTTTTTCTATTGGATTCTTTGGGCTCCTTTGTCAAACGTCAAATGGCTGTATTTTTGTGGGCTTATATCTGAGTCTTCAACCCTTATCCATTGATTTGTGTGTCTATTTTGGAGCCAGTACCAGGCTGTCTTTATAACTATGGATTTGTAGTATAGACTAAGGTTTGGTATGGTAATACCTCCAGCAGTGTTTTTGTTACTCAGGATTGTCTTTGTTATCCTGGGTCTTTTGTACCTCCATATGAATTTTGAGATTGTTTGGTCAACTTCTTTGAAGAATTGCTTTGGGATTTTAATTGGTATAGCATTGAATTTGTATATTGCCTTTGGTAGGATGGTCATTTTTACAATGTTGATTCTGCCAATCCAGGAACACGGGAGGTCTTTCCACCTTCTGATATCTTCTGCAATTTCTTTCTTTAGGGTTTTAAAGTTTTCATTGTAAAGGTCTTTTACCTCCCTGGTTAGGTTTATACCAAGGTATTTCATTTTTTAGGGGCTATAGTAAATGGGATTGTTTCTCTCAAGGCTTTTTCACTTCTTTCGTTCTGGGCATATAGGAAGGCCTCTGATTTTTGCACATTTATTTTGTATCCTGCCACCATGCTGAACTTCTCAATTAGTTCCAGGAACTTCCTGGTGGAGTTTTTGGGATCCCTCAGGTATAAGATCATGTCATCTGCAAATAGGGATAGCTTGACTTCTTCCTTGCCGATTTGAATCCCTCTTATGTCCCTTTCTTGTCTTACGGCTTCGGCTAAGACTTCAAGTACAATATTGAATAGAAGTGGTGAGAGTGGACCGCCTTGTCTAGTTCCTGATTTAAGTGGGAATGCTTCCAATTGTTCCCCATTGAGCAAAATCCTTGCTGTGGGCTTGTTGTATACAGCTTTTATTATATTGATAAAGGTTCCTTCCATTCCTACTGTCTCTAGCGTTTTGATCACAAAAGGCTGTTGGATCTTGTCAAAGGCTTTTTCTCCATCTATGGAGAGTATCATGTGGTCTTGGACTTTGGACTGGTTTACATGATGAATTACATTTATTGATTTGCGTATGTTGAACCAACCTTGTGTGCCAGGGATGAAGCCTACTTGGTCCCTGTGAATGATCTGTTTGATATGTTTTTGAATCCGATTTGCTAAGACTTTGTTGAGAATCTTTGTGTCTGTATTCATCAGAGAGATCGGCCTACAGTTTTCTTTTTTAAGTGAATCTTTATTAGGTTTTGGGATTAAGACAATATTAGCTTCATAGAAGGAATTTGATGGAACAGTTTAAGGAGTATTGGTGTTATTAACTCCTTAAATGTCTGGTAGAATTCTGTGCTGAATCCATCTGGTCCAGGACATTTTTTGGTGAGAAGATTCGAGATTACTTCTTCAATTTCCTTATATGTTATAGGACTATTTAAATAATTAACAACTTCCTGATTCAATTTAGGTAGGTTGTGTTTACTTAGAAATTCATCCATGTCTTTTGTGTTGTCAAATTTCACAGAGTATAAGTTTTTGAAGTATGACGTTATAATTCTCTGGATTTCTTGGGTATCAGTAGTGATAACTCCATTTTCATTTCTAATTTTTTTAATTTGGGTTTTCTCTCTCTTGCTTTTGGTTAATTTACCTAGGGGTGTATCAATCTTATTGATTTTTTCAAAGAACCAGCTTTTTGACTGGTTGATTTTTTCTATCGTTTTCTTAATCTCAATTTCAGATATTTCTCCCCTTATTTTGCTAATCTCCTCTCTTCTACTACTTTTGGGATCAGATTGCTCAAGTTTCTCTAAATCCTTAAGCTGCATCGTTAAGTTATTTATTTCTGATGTTTCCATTTTTTAATGTAGGCATTAAGAGCTATGAACTTACCTCTTAGGACAGCTTTCATTGTGTCCCAGAGATTTTGGTAAGTTGTATTTTCATTATCGTTCGCTTTCAGGAAATCTTGAATTTCCTTTTTAATTTCTTCCTGAATCCGTTCTTATTCAGCATCATATTGTTAAGTTTCCAGGAGTTAGTGTATTTTATCTTGTTTGTTGTGTTGTGGATGTCCAGCTTTAGGCCGTGGTGGTCTGATACGGCACAGGTTAGAATTTCAACTTTTTGGTGTATGTGTAGATTCATTTTGTGGCCCAATACGTGATCTATTTTGGAGAAAGTTCCGTGTGCTGCTGAGAAAAATGTGTATTCTTTGGTGCGTGGGTGAAAAGTTCGATAGAGATCTGTAAGGTCCATTTTTTTCAGGGTTTGATTAAATTCCAAAGTGTCTTTGTTAAGCTTTTGACCTGTTGATCTATCCCATGTTGAGAGGGCGGTGTTGAAGTCCCCAAGAATTATCGTTTGGGGGTTGATTTCTTGCTTTAGGCGCTGTAGGGTTTTATTAATGAATGTGGAGGGGCCCGTATTGGGTGCATAAATGTTCAGTATTGTGAAGTCTTCCTGGTGAATTGTACCAGTGACTAAAATGTAGTATCCATCTGTGTCTCTTATGATTTTCTTTGGTTTGAAGTCCACTTTGTCTGAAAGCATAATGGCTACCCCTGCCTGTTTCCTGGTTCCATTAGCTTGCAAGATTTTGGACTGGCCTTTCATTCTTAGGATGTGCCTATCTTATGTGGTGAGATGAGTTTCCTGAAGGCAGCAGATTGTTGGATTGTGGTTTTTAATCCAAGTTTGTAATCTGTGTCTCTTAATCAGTGAGTTAATACCATTGACATTTAATGTTATAATGGAGAAATTATTTTTAATTCTGGACATTTTTTATGTTTAGTAGATTTTGTAAGCATGTTGTTTGATATTTATGTTTTGGTGGTATTCTTCCCTTCTGTCCTCCTGGATACTCTTGTTCTTTTCTTCAAGCTGGAGTATCATTTCTAGCATTTTTTGAAGGCCCGGTTTGGTAGACATGTATCCCTTCAAGTTGTCTTTGTGCTGGAAAACTTTTCTTTCTCCCTCGATCATGACAGATAGTTTTGCCGGGTATATCAGTCTGGGTTGGCATTTTTGCTCATTTAATACTTGAAGTATGTCTCTCCAAGCTCTTCTTGCTTTTACTGTTTCCATTGAGTAGTCATTTGTTATTCTAATATGTTTACCTTTAAAAGTGAGTTGCTTTTTTTCTCTTGAAGCTCTCAGCACCTTTTCTTTGTCTTGAATGTGGAGTGTTTTGACTATTATTTGCTGTGGCGATTTTCTATTTTGGTCGTATCTGTTTGGAGTGCGAAATGCCTCTTGTATTTGGATGGGCCTCTCATTCTTTAGTTGAGGGAAGTTTTCATTTATGATGAATTGAAATATTTCCTCCGGTGTGGTATTTTGGGATTCTTGTTCTGGTATTCCATGAATGTGCATGTTAGGCTTCTTCAGGGTGTCCCATATCTCTTGAATGTTCCTCTCCAGTATCTTTTTGGCTTGAACAATCTCTTCCATTGAGCTGGTTAATTCTTCTACTTTGTCTTCAAGATCTGAAATTCCATTTTCTGTTTCATTAGTTCTGCTGATAAGACTCTCTGTTGAGTTTTGGGTTGAAGATAACTTGTCTTTTAGTTCAATTTTAAACTCTGCCTGAGACTGTTTTAACTGCTCCATACCTATTTTTGTTTCTTGAACTGTTTTTCTCAACTCCTCTAGGTGCCTGTTGTGTTCCTGTTCAAAGTGGTTGATACGGTTGTTTAACTCTTCTCGGATTTCCTCTTTCATAGTATTAATCATGGTAATGATCATACTCTGAAAGTCGTTATATTGGGTCTGGCTTTCATGGCTATTTTCTGTGGATTTGTTCTGGTCGGAATCCCTCATTATGGGATTGATTCTTTCAGTGGGAGATTGGTCTTCTTGGGTTTTATTTCTCGTGGATCTGCACTTTGACTTGTACATTGTTCTTTGTTTTTTAGGACCTTTCAGTTTCTGTGTGTTTTTCACTGAATCGACGTAGTTGGTATTATTACACTTGCCAGTTATTACTAGTGCTTGCCTTGGATTGGGTATGTTTGTTTGTTGTTATTGTTATATCCTAGATGAGGCTACTAGGCTGTTAGTACGTCAGTTAAGTCAGGTTATGTTACTAGGGGGTGAATATTAGTTTGGTAGTGCACTTTTACGATTTAGTATCTTGGTGAAATGTTGGGGTGAGTGGTGTACTCCCTGGAGTTGTATGTTTTGGGGTGGCTGTATGAGAAAGTTGATCTACAGCATTGATACTTTAAAGGATCAGTAAGGTGAAAAGAAAAAGTGTACTTATCTTTGGGCTGGATGAGAAGAATCTTGCCCACGTGATATAATGATTGTAGTGGAGTCCAGATGTATGGCCTGTGTTCCCTTTGTTCCTTAGAATTTTGCTTGAGTTTCCTTTGGACTCTATTGAATTCTGAGTAGCAATGTGTCTTCCGTGGACCACGTGTGTAAGTCCCTGGTGGGCCAGAGAGGCAGAGGGTCTATTGTTGATGGCAGAATTTTTCACCTGCGACCTGGGAAGGTTGGCGCTGAGGGGGGTGGGGCCCCGGGGGCAAAGCCAGCGGCAGCATGGCGAGGTGCTGCTGGCCGGGCGGCTCTGGGGTGGGGGGTGGGGCTGGGCTGCCCCATTTCCAATTTCTCAATGCCAGAATAGAGACCAGGAGCTTAGTTTACATGAGTCCCTACTGTGTGTACAACCTGTCTTTTCCACCTCTCGGTGCCCAAGCAGAGACCAGTAGTTTGGTTTACATGAGTGCCTAGTGTGTGCATGCCTCCAACTTCCAATCTTTCTGTGCCAGATCAGAAACCAGGAGTTGGTTTATACAAGTGCCTACTGTGTGCATGGCCTCCTTCTAGCCATTCGGTGCCCTCTTTGTGTCACCCCATTTCACAGATGTGGAAACTGAGCCCAGAGTCAATTCCTGAAGCAAAGTCACTCCACACAGAAACCTTCTCAAACCCTCTGGACAGAGTTTTCTAGTCACTCACCCAGTTCAGCCTTTAGCTGATTCAGTTTCTGGTGAATCTGTTGCTTTTCCCACTTCTCCTGTTCCTCTGAGTCTGAGGCCTGGGAGCCTGTGCCAAGAGAAAGAAGCCACTCATCATCGAGTGTCATTGAACACAGGAACACCATTTATTATTTTTTTAAGAGAAAATGGATTTTAACTCACACTTATGACTCTAGGTTATGATCGCTCATTAATTACAGTAGGAAGAGATACCAACATCAGTTAGCAAAGAAAATGGTCACACATATCCACAGAAGGGACTGAGAGGAGGGCACTTTCCAGCTACTACTGTGTACATCTCTCTCTCTCTCTCTCTCTCTCTCTCTCTCTCTCTCTCTCTCTCTCGATTATTTGATTCTCTAGCTCCCAGGCTGCCCAACCAAGAACACACCAGAAGTTAGGAAAACCTTCCCATAATCCTACCTCTCTTTTCCTACCAATCAGAAGTCACAGACCTGGATTCCCCACCCCTCTGATCATAAATGAAGTCTGGTGGGACTGGGCTGTGTGTCTTTTGATTGCTCTCCCTCTGGAAAAGCCTTGGGATTTCCCACCCATCCCGGCCAACCATTTCCTGTATTTCCTTCTCTGTGTTCTTTTCCCCCGGCCCTAGGGCAGCTTCGTGGATCATCACACTGGATGAGACATATTCAATGGAATTTTAGTAAGCACAATGGCCGGCCACGAGCATCAGCTGTCAAGGATGACCACCCGGAGAGCAGCCAGCATAATGAGGGAGACCAGCTGCAGCACAGGAAGGAGGTGACGAAGGTCCCAACACCCTGAGGGGAGAAAGTTAGAAGGTCCAGCTGGTCATTATACCTCCATTGCCCTGGGCCGTGGATAGCTGGACCTCAACCTCGCCCTTCCCCCAAAGCATATGATTCCAGACCATTTCCTGACACATTTCTCCTCTGGTTCTTTTTCTGGATTAGCTACCATGCAAGGATCCAGACTCAATTATCCTATGATGCAAAAGTCCAATCTGGACTGGGGAGATGACTCAGGAGTCAAAAGGACCTGAGTTCGAATCCCCAAAGCCCACATAAAAATTTGAGGCACACATTGTGGCAGCCCGCAATTATGGTCCTGGAAGATGAAGCCTGGGAAACCCCATAGCAAAGCACCATCCCAACCACTACACTGTTGGGATCAAAGATTTCTGTTGAAGGCTGGAGAGATGGCTCAGGGGTTAAGCCTCTGCCTCACAAGCAGAAGGTCCTCAGTTCAGATCCCAGGTTCTACTTTAAAAACAAAAACAAAAACACCAGGTGGAAATGACTGGAAGGCAGAACCTAGGAAACTCCCAAGCAAAGTAACAAGGAGGTATCATAATCCAGGATGATTCCTGAAGCCCCCCTTGGGCCGCCACAGTGCCCTCTGATATACACAGATACACATGCAAAATAAAATAAATAATTTTTTAAATTAAAAAAAGAATTTCTGTTGACCAACATCTACCTATCTTTCTGGAAGCCAGTACCCTATTTATTATCTACTGCTTCCCTGGGACACGGGAGGCTGGATCCCTGGCCTTCAATTCTCCAAGAATCAGAAATGGAACACTGCACCTCCAGGAACAGGGGATCAAGCCCTCAGACTTCACCTCTTGAAAAAGTGGAGCCTCGACCATCAGTAGGTAGAGCCTCAGCCACCAAGTCCTCTGTCAGAGGAGCCAGGAATCCAGAGATTCAGTCTGGTCTTCAACTTCCACATCTCTTCAGTATCTGGGAGCACAGTCTCTCTGTATCCACCCCCCTAGGGCCCAGGATACCCTCCATCTTCTAAAGACTTAATGCAATACTACAGCCTCAACCATCCCAGGACCGTGAAATCTATAAAGCCAGCCATCTCTCATCTCAGGACTGAGGAGGACAGATTCTAATATGCTGCCTTTTCTGTTTTCTTCAAAATACCCTTAATTATTTTGCCTGCTTGTAACCCCCTCAGGGCCAGGAGTGGATTAAAATCCAAAACCTGCTAGGAAATAAAATTTAGCCACCCATCAGCTTCTCTTTCAGGTAGGCAGAGCATCTGTCAGTCACTGGGTGAACTGTGACCAGAACCGCCTCCCGGGCTCCATCCCTCCCTGAACCCCCAGAGTCCCCGTGCAACCCAGCCTCACCCAGGCTTCCCGGTTGCTGCTCCCTGACTTTCTCATGGTCCCTTGGGGTCATTGCCATCACATGTTTCAGTTGGAGACCTCAACTTTTATCTGCCAACACTCTGTTCCTGACTTGTGATTCTACTCTCACATGGGAAGAGAAAAAGGGAAGTGGCTAATTAACCAAACCACAAAAACAGAGAGAGGAAGAAGTCAGAAAGCAGACACAGGACAACCTGACGTTCAACAATCTCTGTGACAAGGTGGGGAAGGACGAAAGTCCACAGCAGAAGAAAGTAAATACTAGCCCAATGATCATGCCGAGCAATGACGACAATGTCTCAAACACTGGTGTCTACACCCATGAGAATCCTGCAGACAAGATGTCTCTCCATCTGGTGCAGCTCACGTTCACTTCCCTGCCTGGTCACCTGCAACTGAACAGGTTGGATCTCACCAATCAGGGAGGATATAGGACTGGCAGATAGATGGTAACCATTCAGCAAATGGGACACTGACACACACACACACACACACACACACACATGCGTGCGCATGCGCGCGCACACACACACACTGCTGTGTCCTACTCCTATTCTTTCATCTATCCTTGAGTCTCTTCTTATACTAAGGTCTTCATTTAAACAGTCTTTTATCTTTGGTTATGAGGTGATCTTCAATAACAATCAGGATGCAGTTCAGGAAAAACAAAACTGAAAACAACCACAAACCATAATTCACAACACCAAAGACCCTACATTAGTCACCTGGAACCAGACCAGCCAAATCTCTCTCCATCCTAAAGCTCAGGGACCTTGCGGAAGGGGGGAGGGCAGCAAGATTGTAAGGGCCTAAAGATGTGAAGGACCAGCGATATCCAAGATACTCCACACAAGTTAGGGGTTCAGCAGCCAGAATTGGACTTTGCCTGACCTGCACAATGGCTGACATGTCAATGACCCCCGAAAGTCTAGCATGGATCATAGGGGAGAAGGCTCCAAGCAGTAGGATCCTTAGAAGCAAGGGATTAAACAGTTATAATAGAGTTTCCATACTAACAGGGAGCCAAAGAAGGGGCTCTGGACTATGCCACTGAGCCCTGAAACCTTACCAGTGTGGAAGACTCAGAGAGAGGTTTGGCATTCACACAAAAGGATGCTCCAGGGGATGGGAGGGAAGAAGGGGGAGGCACTAGGATGGGGGAAGGAAGGGAGGGGACTGAAAGGAAAGGGGGGAGAGGGCAATGAGGGGTGACTGGGGAGGCAGGGGGAGAGAGAGGATGGGGTACCTGTTGAGATTATATGATTAGGAAAAAAATGTGGGAGAAAAAAATCAAAATAAAAAAAAAAAGAAGACATCTCTCAAAGGAAATTGGCAGTTACAGAAAAACCACAGCAAGTCTAAGGGCAGAAAGCAAGCGACCAGAGAGCATCCAATCAGAAGGAGGACATATTCTAGTGTCAAAGAGGGCACAGAAAACGTGAGCATCAGTTTACCGGGAGGAACGCCAACATATAGCACCCCCTATTAAGGCAAGTCCTGGGCAAGCCTACAGGAGATTGTCTGATTGATATAGGAAGACCCAGCCATAGTATGGAGGACCATACTCTGGGCAGATGAAAAGATGCAGGGACTTGGTTCGGAAGCTTTAACATTCTTCAGCACACTTTGACACTTGTCTGGCAAGTGAGGTTTGTCCCTCCCTTGGTAATCTCTGTGGATAAGGTGAGGCCATTTCCCTGGGTTACTGGAGTTGGCATGAGCTTTGCTGCCAAGCTAGACTAAGAATTGTAACCAAGGACGCGCGGGACAGTGGCGGCGGCCAGGGGGGGACCCGCGGCGGCCGTGGCGGGGCGCGCTCTCGAGCAGCGGCCTCTCGAGCAACGGGCCCAGGGTGTCCCGTTGGTCTCGGCGCGGGGAAGAGGCGGCGGAGGTGCCCGCGGTGGCGGCGGTTGGTGACGGGCCCCGTGTGAGCCAGGACCGGGGTCGGCGGCGCTCTCTCCGCCCACAGAAATGAGCCGTCAGACTGCTACAGCCTTACCCACTGGCACCTCCAAGTGTCCACCGTCTCAGAGGTTGCCTGACTTGACTGTCACAACTGCTTCCAACGATGATTTGGCGAGTCTTTTTGAGTGTCCCGTCTGCTTCGATTATGTGTTGCCACCTATTCTTCAGTGTCAGAGTGGCCATCTTGTTTGTAGCAACTGCCGTCCCGAACTCACATGTTGTCCAACTTGCCGAGGTCCGTTGGGATCCATTCGCAACTTGGCTATGGAGAAAGTGGCCAATTCGGTGCTTTTCCCTTGTAAATACGCCTCTTCTGGATGTGAAATAACTCTGCCACACACGGAAAAAGCAGACCATGAGGAGCTCTGTGAGTTTAGGCCTTATTCCTGCCCGTGCCCCGGTGCTTCCTGTAAATGGCAAGGCTCTTTGGATGCTGTCATACTCCATCTGATGCATCAGCACAAGTCCATTACAACCCTACAGGGAGAAGATATAGTTTTCCTTGCTACAGACATTAATCTTCCGGGCGCTGTTGACTGGGTGATGATGCAGTCTTGTTTTGGTTTTCATTTCATATTGGTCTTGGAGAAACAGGAAAAATATGATGGTCACCAGCAGTTCTTCGCAATTGTACAGCTGATAGGAACACGCAGGCAAGCCGAAAATTTTGCTTATCGACTTGAGCTAAATGGTCATAGGCGACGACTGACTTGGGAAGCCACTCCCCGATCTATTCACGAGGGAATTGCAACAGCTATTATGAATAGTGACTGCCTCGTCTTTGACGCCAGCATTGCTCAGTTCTTTGCAGAAAATGGCAACTTAGGCATCAATGTAACTATTTCCATGTGTTGAAACTGTGATCAGACATTTCTGGCCAGTGTTGAAAAGTTACATTCAATTTCACAGAATAGACAAATATGCCTGCCAACCTAAAACTCTTTTGATAGGCAGAGCTAGACACATGAAGACAAATAAAAGAAAGGCTGTTAAATACAGGAAGCAGTTGCATGTAATAACACTAATGTATTTAAAAATAACTCAACAGTAAACCACTGGAAAAAATATATACCCAAATGGGCATATTTTATATTAAGAAAAGAAGCATTGTAAAATATTTCTGAGTTTTGTGTTTATTGAAGATTGATTGTATTGTTGAAACAATTTTTGTTTTGTTTTTTGGGTTTTTTTTGTTTTTTTTGTTTTTTTTTTTGGTGAGAGCAAGTGAGAACCTGAATGCATGTGTGCGCGTTTCCTTTAACTGACAAGCCATCTACGTGGTCACGAACCACTGCTTTCCCCTCCGGAGTCAATGCACAGTGCTGCTGTTTTTTTCTTTTGTGTGTATTTGCTAATTTTTATTCTATTTTTTCATTAAATAAATTTGACTTTCTTTTCTGTATTTCAGGTTTTCTCATTTTTTTAATGTTTTAAGTTAGTGTCTTTGATATTCAAATGGTTTATGTTAAAGTTTGTGTTCGATATATTCTTTTCCCTTAATGTATAATACTTTTCTCTCAAATCAATTTGTTAGGAATACTTTAAATTCAACCATTTTGTGAAGATAATTCCAGAAAAGAATGGCAACATCAGAACAATCACCAAAGGTTGTTTGAAGCAGCTCCAAGATGGTCTTGTTCTCTCCCCCTCACTTGCTACTTTCACATTAGCCACACTTCAAGCTTATTCTTTCAAGGGTAGGTTAAGGAGGAAACTCTGATTCATATAAAAAGAAAATCAAGCTTCCTCCTTTCTTTTCAGATGTCTTAGACAAAACACATGTTTAAAAGCCTGTTCTTATATTTATTGGTTTTGCAGAAGAAGTCCTCATGCAGTATTTGTAATTAAATCAAATCATTTGTTTTAAGAAAAGGCAGTTGCAAAAAAAAAAGTTTGGGTCTTTTATAATTCTCATTAAAATATTATCCGACAAATTAAAAAAAAAAAGAATTGTAACCGAGAATCTTAAGAAAGGATAAAGTCCCTCCCCCCCAATTCTCCTAAGCTCCTTGGTTGTGCATTTATCAGCAACATTCAGGCCAAGTGCAGCAAGCTACCTTAGGACAACACATGGGTTTACATAAACAAATGATAACATATGAGCATAGTATTGGACTGGGGAGATGGCTCAGGGGTTAAACCTTTGCCTCACAAGCCAAAGGACCTGAGTTCAGATTCCCAGATCTCACATTTTAAAAAATGCCAGATGGTGCACATTAAAGGATTCTCCAGGGAATGGGGGGGGCACTGGGGGATGGGGAGGGAGGGGTGAGGGAAGGGAGAGCAGGGGGGTCGGTGGGAGGAGGAGGGAGGGAGGGAACCGGTGTACCTACTAAGTTTGTATGAGCGGAAATAATAAAAAAAAGTTTAAAAAATGCCAGATGGATATGGCAGTGAATTATACTCTGGCTCTGGAAGACAAAGCCTGGGAAAGTCCAGAATAAAGCAATAAGGTAGAGCAATCCAGGATGAGTCCCAAAGATATTCTTGGGCCTTGAAAGGCACACACAGTGCCCTCTGATACATACACACACACCCACATACACACATACACATGTACACCTACATATGCAAAAAAAAACAAGTGTTTACTGTCCACATCTTTTTATCTTTTTTTAATTTTTGTAGTGCTGGGATTTGAACTCGGGCACTTGCACACATGCCTGACCTGCCACGGATCTGCACCTTCACCCTGTTCTATATTTCTATCAGCAGTGGTTACCAACACTTGTGCAGCCCTCGAGATGTTCCAGACCACCCCTTGTCAGTTTCTCTTCACCTGAGCCTGTATAAGAAATCGCCTTTGAAGCTTAGTTTACCACATCCTAGGGTTTTTCTTTTTCTCTCAACCATTTGGTCCAAAACTGTCTTCAACCGTATAGATGACTCAGTTCCAAAGTAGTATTTGCATTCCTGGATATTATTTTAGTGTGTGGCGGGGGACCACTGTATGTGTGCCTGTGGAGGCCCAAGGGTGACATCAGGAATCATCCTGGATTGCTCTACCTTCTTATTGCTTCTCTCTAGAGTTTTTCAAGCTTTGCCTCCTATAGCAAAAATGACAGACCACTACCATTTTTGCCTGATTTTTTTTTTACATGGCACCTAGGGATCTGAACTCAAGTCATTTTGTTTTAGCTTCTAGCCCATTCCTGGGTGTTTTTATCACTACAGTCACTAAGTAAATATCAACAATGGTCCTATGGTTCCCAAGTGTCATTTGGCAGATTCCACCAAATGAAGAGGGACACAGGTAAATCAGAGCAGAAAACTTGGGAACAGCAAGGATGAAGATGCAAATTACTCTTCGTGTTGCTGATGTGTCTACAGGACACCCAACCATCGTGAAGCAACAAAGGGACTTTGTTTTTGCTTATGAGTCTCCATTATGGGTCATAATCCAGTTAGGCAGGAGAGCTCACACCAACGCCAGAAAGTCTAGATGCCAAGACTGCCCCTGGAGATGGTATTTGCAATCCAAACTGGGAGAATCCGTATCAGAAGCAAAGGGGGCCGTGTCTTTCCTATCCCAAACAGCACTCTTATGAGAAATCACAGAGATGGACCATTCGAGTGCACTCCCACCAGTGATCGCCTCCGCCCTGAAAGAGATACCATTGGCATATGGGGCCTGACTGGACCCCAGGTTTGGAATATGTATGGTTCACAGATGGGTCATCTAACTGATGGCAATATACTTCTGGAATTCCTTTCAGGAAGGCAATAGCAACCTTACTATTAAAGGAATAGAAGGATGCTATTATAGGGAAGTTATTCTTTTAATAATTATATTGCTTAAGTGTTTTCTTCAGCACATACCTCAGTAGTGCTCCATTGACAGAACCAGCTATAGCTTATGGGCCTTGAGTATCCAAGTCAAGGCCCCCTTAGAGATGTGGTTCAAGCTTGGATAGTAGAGACTGCATGAGCTGCATACATCTTCCCAAGTTAGAACCTGCTGCCATGCCTGGTGCCCATGTCGACCTGCCTGACTGAGAGTATCAACCCGGAGAGGACAACAGCCAAAGCTCACATTGGGACTTATGGGGTGTTGGGGACTCCTATAGTTAATTGTAAAATATGTTCCTTGCTGAAATCAAAAGATCATTCTGTCTCTGTGTATTTTAAAGAAAGCAGTCTCTGTTAAAATGTAGGCTCAGCCCCATGGCTATCCAGTGAAGCATTATAGATTAGATAAGAGAATGATTCTGTTAAGTGCCTTTACCCTCAGGCAATGGGTTAGGTTCTTGAAAAAAAAAAAAGGTCCACCCTGAAGGTGATTTTGCTGATTAGAAAATTATACATCTATTATAGGTGCAACTTTTTTTTTTTTTTGGTGCAACATTCTTTACCCCAAAATTTTCTGTATAAAAGCTGTCACGAAAGTTTCAATAAATGGGTTCAGAATTCACTCGGCCTAAAGAGAGTTGTGTGTGTTCTGTGCTCTGTCCACCCGGTCCGGGGGAGCCCTGGTCTCGAGACCGCGACTCTGGTCTGCGGCATCTGGCGCCCGAACCTGGGACACTGGACTGGGTTTTTCTTTCCTTTTTCTTTTTTTCTTTTCTTTTCTCTTTAAGATTTTCAGGCAAGGATAGGATCCCGTCAGGGTGGAGAAGACCCCTCGGACGCGAGTGGAGCCGAGTAAGAAGACGGGGAAGAAAGGATTCCGTCAGAGTGCAAAAGACACCTCGGACACGAGTGGAGCCGAGCAAGAAGACGATAAAGGATTCCGCCAGAGTACAGGAGAACCCCTCGGACACGAGTGGAGCCGAGTGAAGAAGGCGGGTAAGCAACATGGGCCATACTGAGTCTAAAGAGAGAAGACTCTTTATTGGCATAATTAAGCAAATGGTAAATGCATGAGATGTGCATGTCTCTTCTAAGCAGTTAAGAAAGTTTTTGCATTTTGTACAAAAATGTTGTCCTTGGTTTCCAGAGGAAGGAACCTTGGAAAAGGATAGGAAAAGAGATAAAAAACTATTGTCATGTTCATGGACCAGAAAAGATCCCAATTGTTACATTTTCTTTATGGAGTTTAATGATAGATTCTTTAAGTCCTAGTCAGGAAACAGTAAGCATAGCACAGGAAACTAAGTTAGAGGAGAAGACTCCTCTGACTCCAAAGGAAAATAAAGATAGAAATTATGAAGGCTTATTTAAGCCTCAAGATGTCATAACAGTAAGTTTAAAGAAAGAAGCAGATGATAATGTCCTGTTTCCCTCCAAGGAGACTGATTTAAAGAAAGAGGCAGACAGTGATGTCCTGTCTCCCTCTGAGGAGACTGATTTAGGGAAAGAAGCAGCACCTCACCCTAGTGAGGACGAAGGGGTATTTGTAAAGGTTTCAATGCCATTTCCCCTTGAGATATCTAGTAAGCCTCTCACAGAGTTAGGCTTGCTTAAAGCAGTACAACAGATTAGAAGAATAGAAAGTGAAGATCCCACATGGGAGCCAAAACTAGAAGCTACAGAAAGAGCTATAAAACAATTGGATTTTGAGAATGCAAATGCAATATGCCAGGCTCTGTTAAGATCAGTCAGAAAGCAAGAGTCTATGAGCAATTACAGCAAAGTATGTATGTATGCCTCACCAGCCTATATGCAGGGAGTACAAATATCAAAATAAGCCGATGATATTAAATCAAAAAGTTTTCAGCCATATGCCATTCCCTCTCTTCCTTTCTCGTTATGGGGAGGAGGTGTTTCATCCTCAATGGAAATGGCTTTAGTAGTTCCTAATCCTGTAGAATTGGAACAAAAATTTTAATTGGGACCACTGTTACTTATTATGCTGATAAGATACAATGGAAATCAGAAGAGCCTGTATGGGTTGAACAGTGGCCTCTAAAAAATACAGGCTATAGAGCGATTGGTGCAAGAACAGTTAAAATTAGGACATGCAGAGCGATCAAATAGAAAGCATAATGTTAAGACCAAGATTAGAAACACTGAGAAACAATTGGCTGGCTTTGGAGATTAAGTTGTAAATTTACATCTTTCTTTTATTGAAGGGATTGTGGGGCTGGAGAGGTGGCTCAGGGGTTAAGCCTCTGTCTTGCAGGCGGAAGGTCCTGAGTTCGGATCCTAGACCCCACATACAGATGCCAGGCGGAAGCGGGGCGACCTATGTTTCTGGTCCTGGTAGGGTGGAGCCTGTAAATCCCCGGCAGAGTAAACAAGGAGGAGGTGGAAGCAGTTCATTGTGGTTCCCAAATTCGACCGTGGTTCTACACACACACACACACGTGCACACACGCACACATGCACAATTGAATAAATAAAAATTAAAAAAATTTTTTTTAATTTTTTTATTATTATTATTTATTCAACTGTGCGCATGTGCGTGTGTATGTGTGCGCGTGTGTGTATGTCTGTGTGTGTGTCTGTGTATGTGTAGAACCACGGACGAATTCGCGAACCACCATGGACGCCTCCATCTCCTTCTGCCCTGGGATTCACAGGCTCCGCCCTACCAGGACCAGAAGCGCAGGTTGCCCCCCGCTTCCGCCTGGCGTCTATACGTGGGATCTGGGATCCGAACTCAGGACCTTCCACCTGCAAAGCGGAGGCTTAACCCCTGAGCCACCTCTCCAGCCCTTAAAAAAAATTTTTAAAAAAAGAAGGGATCGTAAATCCCAACATTTGGTTTCATATTAAAAAAAAGATAAAAATAAATATACATAAATAAATAAAAAATAAAAACAAGACAAGAGCATGTTCTTCCTAATATTTTTAAATTGTAAGAAAAAACTAGAGATTGATATAAAAACCTAATATCTTAAAAGTAATAAAAAAACTTTCAAACTACCACTTTTACAGGCTGTGGCAGGAGGATCTCAGCTTGAAAAACTATAATATAAATATTTTGGCCCTTATAGATGTAAATGATATTTTGGGAAATGCTTACAAATTTTCAGAAAAAGAAAATTAGACAAATATATTCATCTATTAAGTATAGAGTTTCTTAAACAGTAATTTGGTTTTTGACCATAGTTGAAAGGATAGGGAACTCCCTCGAGCTGATTGGGCTAGGCCAACACTTCCTAAACAAGCATCCAATGGCACAGTCACTGCTACCAACTCTCAACAGTTGGGATCTTGTGAAATTAAAGAGCTTCTGTTCAGATAAAGAGATTGTAACACGAGCTCAAAGGCAACCCACAGAATGGGAGAAAATCTTCACTAACCACATATCTGACAGAGCTCTACTGTCCAGAGTGCACAAAGAACTTAGAAAACTAAACTCCAAGGAAAACACTGGCCCAATTAAAAAATGGGCCCTGGAACTTAAAAGAAACTTTACCAGGGATGAAATTAAAATGTCTAACAAATATCTTAAAAAATGCTCCACATCCTTAGCCATCAGGGAAATGCAAATCAAAACTTCCCTGAGATATCATCTCACCCCGGTCAGGATGGCAAAAATCCACAATACAAACAACGACAAATGCTGGAGAGGATGTGGAGAGAGGGGAACTCTCCTACATTGTTGGTGGGAATGCAGGCTCATACAGCCACTCTGGCGAGCCATCTGGAGATTCTTAAAGAAATTAAAGATTGAAATGCCATATGACCCTGCTATCCCACTTTTGGGAATAACCCCCCATGCAACAGAGGTTCGCCTCGATAGCACAAGCTCGACCATGTTCATAGCAGCACTGTTTACAATAGCAAAGTCATGGAATCAACCTAAATGTCCAACAGTTGAGGAGTGGATAAGGAAACTGTGGTACATCTATACAATGGAGTACTACTCAGCCATCAAAAATGATGAATTACTGGAATTTGCTGGGAAATGGATGTCATTAGAAACAATTATATTAAGTGAAGTATCCCAAACCCAGAAAATTAAGCGCCATATGTACTCCCTAATAGGTGGCTCCTAGTACCAAACTCACCCATCCCACATTGAGACACTCAAAAGTAAACCTATGTAACACAGTAATTGCAAGGATTATGAACGAGAGAGATGGGGTAGGAGGGCCACACCAGAAACAAGGAGAGAGGGGACCATGTTACAGCAGAGAAAATAGGCCTCCATCAAGGTCTGCAAGTAAGTACTGAGAAACCTGGGTAAGTTCACAGACGTTCTTTCCTGATCTCACCAGAAGGGGAGGGCATACAGTCTAGCAGATAAAAAGTAATCATTTTGCAAATGGGTGATGGACCCCTCCCTCACTGAGGTTTCCTACTCTTATTACATCTACCCTTGAATGTGCTATTATAACAAGACTCCAGTTTAACAGCTTTCTGTCTCTGGCCAGGGGGTGACATACAGTGCCCAGCAGGATGGAGTGAAGGGCATTGCAGGAGCAGCAAAACTGCAAAAGAAAATCAACAAACCACAATCCAGAACTTCAGAGACTCTATATCAATCACATAGAACTAGGCCAGCCTAATCTCTCCCCATCCTGGAGCTCAGGGACATTTGCGGAAGAGGGGGCGGTAAGATTGTAGAGCAAAAGGATGGGAGGAGCAACGATTTGCAAGATTCTCAACAATAGTTGGGGCCAAAGCAATCATAATGGGACTTTGCATGCCCTGTGCAATGTCCAGTGCACTGTTGCCCTCATAAAGTCTAGCATCTGTTAAGGGCACCGAGACCCCTGGAGGCAAGGGATTGACAGCCATAGTAGTGATCCTATGCTTAAGGGGAACAAGAGAAAGGGCTTATGGAAATGCCACTGGGTCCTTATATGTCATCGGAGAGGAGGACCCAGTGGAGAGTTAGGCGTACACAATAAAGGACTCTCTGGGAATTGGGGGGCAGGCACTGGGAGATGGGGAGAGGGAGGAGGGGGTTTGGGGGGAGGAGGGGGGAGGGAGGGAACTGGTAAAAAATTTTTAAATGTATAATTAAATTTTTAATAAAAAATAGTAATTTGGTTTTTGTACTAAATTTTAAAGTTTAATCTGCTTTTGATATGTTTTATAATTAAGCTAAACTGCTTGACTTAACTAATGAGATTTTGTTTTCAAAAATAAGGTTTTTATAGATGTTGATCTGCTTTTGATGATGTTTTCAAAGGTGATTTCAAGGCTGTTATCAGTGAATTGTATGTTATGATGTGTTTGTATGTTTATATGTCCTGTGTTTACATGTTGTGTATCTTATGTTTCTGTGTGTGGCCACTTCTATTTTTCTTTTCATTTCTATTGCACGCTAATATTAGAATTTTGGCATGCCATTTTTTAAATACATGTATGCATACTTAAAAATAAGAACAAATAGTTTTAATAACATCTAAGACCTTAACTACTTAAATACTTTGAACAATTTATGTTTTCTTTCATAAAAATTTATTGCTTGGTTTGGATTTTTAATAGGAATACAAACAAAAATATTATTGCATTCTTTTTTTTTAATTTTTTTATTATTTATTCAATTGTGCACATGTATGTGTGTGTGCGTGTATGTGTGTACTTGTATGTAGAACCACGGGCGAATTCGGGAACCACCATGGACGCCTCCACCTCCTCCTTGTTTATTCTGCCCTGGGATTCACAGGCTCCGCCCTACCAGGACCGGAAACGCAGGCCACCCCCGCTTCCGCCTGGCGTCTATACGTGGGGTCTAGGATCTGAACTCAGGACCTTCCGCCTGCAAGGCAGAGGCTTAACCCCTGAGCCACCTCTCCAGCCCCCATGCATTCTTAAAGGTTTTTTTTTTCCTATATTCTCAAAATAACAAGCCCGCTGTTATGGATTTATCAAATTTCCTCATTCCTCTTGATTTCTTTTATAAAATTTTATCCCATTAAATCTAGCAACCAGGAAAAATTGCTTATCTAAACAGACCTACAGGTATATTCTTTTGTAACCATGTACTGCTTGTTCATTCCACTGTTTGATAATGTGTTAAAATGTACTTAAAAATTCATGTTAACTTTTCTTTCAAAATTGCCAATTCAGACTTAACTCTTAATTTCTTTTCTTTTTTTTTACTGGAAAAGTAATTATTTATTGCAACAAAAATAAAATTGTGGACTGAAAACAAATGAATGTTATACTGCATCATGATTGCAAATGAGCCAAAACCTCTCTAAAAAGATGGAAATTCTGTAGCAAACTGCATCCTTCTACTTGGGTAAGCAGGCATGCAAACAATTCATTATAACATAATTGCAGAAATGGAAAATCAACCTAAAGTTAACATGTAAGAGCAGCAATTCATGAGAGTAAGGAAGTATTACAATTGTACAAACATGTTCTTTAAACTCACACGGTGGCAGGCGGTGATGTCCTATGCATTCCATCACTTGCTTTGACAGTTTCTTCCTTAGTCCTTACCCACCTGACAAATGGCAATTTCAGGTGCTTGCTCAGGGTTCAAGAAGCAGGCTGAGGCATGAAAAACACTTCTTTCCTCTATACAATACCAGGGCACACATGAAGAGACAGAATTCATCCTTTTGACCTTGTTAACAAATACCTTCTATTTCACTAAGGTGATTAGCAGAGTCTGAGCTTGAAGCCTTACATTGAAGCCTGACAAATGCACATAAATATGAACACACATTTTAAAGGGTTTCATAAACCAAGGCCAAGTACACCGAGAACAGGGCTGGCTGCCTCAGGTTTCACACTCCAAAGCACCAATTTAAATAAAGACAGCAGCATGTCATCATAATCTATACACTTTCATTAGAGCAAATGCAGCTTGTTTTCTTTCCTTTACGCTATATTCTGTGCAACCAATGAGCATGATAAAATCTACTTTTTAACATTTTTATTATTATTTCTGCTCATACAAACTTAGTAGGAACACCGGTTCCCTCCCTCCCTCCTCCTCCCCACTCCCTTGCTCCCCCTCCCCTCACCCCTCCCTCCCCATCCACCAGGGCCTCCCCCCCAATCCACGGAGAATCCTTTAATGTGCATGCCAGACTCTCCTCTGGGCCCTCCTCTCCGATGATGTACAAGGACCCAGTGGCATTTCCCTGAACCCTTTCCTGTGTTCCCCTTAAGCATAGGAACACTACTGTGGCTGTCAATCCCTTGCCTCCAAGGATCTTGGTGCTTTTAGCAAATGCTAGACTTTGTGGGGTCAATAGTGTGTTGGACATTGTGTGGGGCATGCAAAGTCCAATTATGAGTGCTTCGGCCCTAACTTGTGTGGAGTATCTTGCATATCATTGCTCCTCCCATCCTTTTGCTCTTACAATCTTACCGCCCCCTCTTCTGCAAATTTCCCTGAGCTTCAGGGAAATTGACCCCACAGAGTCCAGCATTTGCTAAAAGCACCAAGATCCTTGGAGGCAAAGGATTGACCCAGGGTCCATTGTATAGATGTACAATGTACATTTTCCTTATCCACTCGTTAACTGTTGGACATTTGGGTTGATTCCATGGCTTTGCTATTGTAGTGTTAAGTTTCCAGGAGTTAGTGTATTTTCTGTCGTTTGTTGTGTTGTGGATGTCCAGCTTTAGGCCGTGGTGGTCTGATAGGGCACAGGCTAGAATTTCAACTTTCCTGTATATGTGGAGATTCATTTGGTGGCCCAATATGTGATCTATTTTGGAGAAAGTTCCGTGTGCTGCTGAGAAAAATGTGTATTCTTTGGTGTGTGGATGAAAAGTTCGATAGAGATCTGTAAGGTCCATTTCTTTGAGGGTTTGATTAAGTTCCAAAGTATCTTTGTTAAGCTTTTGACCTGTTGATCTATCCCATGTTGAGAGGGCGGTGTTGAAATCCCCAAGAATTATCGTTTGGGGGTTGATTTCTCGCTTTAGATGCTGTAGGGTTTTCTTAATGAATGTGGAGGTGCACGTATTGGGTGCATAAATGTTCAGTATTGTGAAGTCTTCCTGGTGAATTGTACCTGTGACTAAAATATAATATCCATCTGTTTCTCTTATGATTTTTTTTTGGTTTGAAGTCCACTTTGTCCAACAGCATAATGGCTACCCCTGCCTGTTTCCTGGTTCCATTAGCTTGCAGAATTTTAGACCAGCCTTTCATTTTTAGGATGTGCCTATCTTATGTGGTGAGATGAGTTTCCTGAAGGCAGCAGATTGATGGGTTGTGATTTTTAATCCAAGTTTGTAATCTGTGTCTCTTAATCGGTGAGTTAATACCATTGACATTTAATGTTATAATGGAGAAATTATTTTTAATTCTGGACATTTTTTATGTTTAGTGAATTTTCTAAGCTTATTATTTGACATTTATGTTTTTGTAGTATTATACTACCCTTCTGTCCTCCTGGATTCGGTTGTTTTTTTCTTCAAGTTTGCATATCATTTCTAGCATTTTTTGAAGGACTAGTTTGGTAGACATGTATCCCTTCAAGTTGTCTTTGTGCTGGAAGATTTTTCTTTCTCCCTCAATCATGACAGACAGTTTTGTCGGGTATATCAGTCTGGGTTGGCATTTTTGCTCATTTAATACATGAAGTACATCTCTCCAAGCTCTTCTTGCTTTTACTGTTTCCATTGAGAAGTCATTTGTTATTTTAATCGATTTGCCTTTAAAAGTGACTTGCTTTTTTTCTCTTGAAGCTCTCAGCACCTTTTCTTTGTCTTGAATGTGGAGTGTTTTGACTATTATTTGCCGTGGCAATTTTCTATTATGGTCATATCTGTTTGGAGTGCGAAATGCCTCTTGTATTTGGATGGGCCTCTCATTCTTCAGTTGAGGGAAGTTTTCATTTATGATGATTTGAAAATTTTCCTCATTTGTGATATTTTGAGATTCTTGCTCTGGTATTCCATGAATGCGCATGTTAGGCTTCTTCAGAGTGTCCCATATCTCTTGAATGTTCCTCTCCAGTATCTTTTTGGCTTTAACAACCTCTTCCCACTTTGTCTTCAAGATCTGAAATTCTATTTTCTGCTTCATTTGTTCTGCTGATAAGACTCTCTGTTGAGCTTTGGGTTGAAGATAACTTGTCTTTTAGTTCAATTTTAAACTCTGCCTGGGACTGTTTTAACTGGTCTATGCCTATTTTTCTTTCTTGAACTGTTTTTCTCAACTCCTCCAAAATGCCTGTTGTGTTCCTGTTCAAAGTGGTTGATGCGGTTGTTTAAATCCTCTTGAATTTCCTCTTTCATAGTATTAATCATGGTAATGATCATACTTTGAAAGTCGTTGTCCTGGGTGTGGCTTTCTTGGCTGTTTTCTGTGAATTTGTTCTGGTTGGAATCCATCCTTAAGGGGTTAATTCTTTCAGTGGGAGATTGGTCTTCTTGGGTTTTGTTTCTCATGTATCTGCACTTTGACTTGGGCATTGTTGTTTTGTCTTCTAGGGGTTTTCAGTTTCTGTGTGTTTTTGACTGAACTGATTTATTTGGTATTACTACACTTGGGCAGTTATTACTAGTGCTTGCCTTGGGGTTGGGTATGTTTGTCTTTTGTTATTGTTATTTCCTAGTTGAGGCTATTAGGCTGTTAGTACATCAATTAAGTCAGGTTAAGTAGACAAGGGGTGAATATTAGTATGGTAGTGCACTTTTACGATATAGTATTTTGGTGATATGTGAGAGTGAATGGTGTACTCCCTGTAGTTGTATATGTTTTTGGGGTGGCTGTATGGAAAAGTTAATCTATAGTGATTAATATTAGAAAGGAACAGTAAGGTAAAAAAAAAGGAAGTTTACTTATCTTTGGGCTGGATGTGAAGAATCTCTCCCATGTGATAGGATGATTGTAGAGGTTTTCAGATGTATGGCCTTAACCCTTAGAACTTTGCTTGAGTTTTTTTTGGACTCTATTGATTTCTGAGTAGCAGTGTGTCTTCTATAGACCACGTGTGTGGGTCTTCGGGGGGCCAGAGAGGCAGAGAGGCTGATGTTGATGGCAGAATTCTTCACTTGGAACCTGGGACTTGGGTTAGTGGCCCTCCCAAGCTCCAGGGATTGAGGAATGTGAGAAAGTCCTGTCCAGTTGGGCAGACAGGTGGGCGGGAGGAAGAAAGGGGCTGGGGCCCGGGGCGTGGCCCAGGCTAAAACCCGAGGCAGCCTGGGTGCCGCTGGGACAGGGGGCGACCTGGGGGTCTGGGGCGGGGCAGACTCACCTGGGAATGGTGGAATGGCAGGCGCTCAACTCTTAATTTCTTTTAAAAATGAGGTCTATTATTATCTCTACATTTGAGGGATAGTTAATGTACAAACAGCAGGGAAACATCAAGTAAAAAAAATATATATGTATGTATAGTACTTAGATGTACAAAAGGTTTAAAAGAAGGTTTATGGGATGAGATATGTTACTTAGAAAGTTAAAGTGTGTGCAGGAGGTTCATGAGTTGATTACTTAAAAAGAACGTTAAAGTATACTGTGAAGTTTGTGGGATGTTAGATTTATGAGAAGATTGAAAATTAGAGATGATGGTTAAAGGAAGTATTATTTGTTATGCTTCTTCCATGTTATAAAAGAAAAGATATTGACCTCAGAAATTAGAAATTAAGAATTAAGCTTCATGTATTCAAATGTTTTTCAGTTGTCTCTGTCTTAATTAAATAGAGATTTGGTTAGTCACAAAAACTTGACTCCTAAAGGGCTTAACTGCTTAAGATCTTATAGAGTTTAACTATTACATTTATATTATAAGGGTCATGTACTTTAAGGACAAGTTTTGGTAGTGGGCCTAGAGAAGAACTACAAAATCCTAAATTTCAATTTTCTCAAACATGGCCTCTATATATCTTAGATAAGAAATCACCCCCCAGGAGGATTTTTGTAATACCATCCTCCAATTAGATTCAAGACTTCCTCAGATACACCTCATATAATTTGTTTCTCCATTCTATACAGTTTAATTTTTTTTAAGAAAGCTGTACAGTAAAAGATGGATTCAATGACAGAATGCCTTTGACATACCAGACCCTAACCAGACTCTACCCAGACCCAGGATTCTGCTGGAGTCACAGGTATCTTTGTGTTTCTCCATTAGCAAGCTCACCCTGTGGATTCCCAAGCATTTAGTCTGCCCAGTAGAAAATCATGTATAATTGCCCTGACAAGATCACAGCTCTCTGCCTACAGGAAAAAGGAAGTTGATATCAATGCAGAACAACTCGAAGAGCCACATCCTGACCTGAAGGAGCCAGGCTAGTCCAACAGCCACAACTAACGACCTGCAGACATCTCTTCTTGACTATTACTGTGCTGCCCTATTCTTCAACATTCTAGACTTAAGTATCAGACTTTCCTGGATGGTCAGTGCTTGTATACAAAATATTTCATTCTAGGATGGATTCCTGATCTCTGTTGGACTGACTCTGAGAGTCTCTTGCAAACTGGACTTTAAAAGTTAGCTGTTGCTCTCCATAAGCTAAAAGATTTTATTTTCTATTTAAAATGCACTATTTGTTTTGCTTTTGGTTCCTAAACATACAATTTTCTGTTGACTTTTGCTGACATTTATCCCACCAATTGTATCTATTGTTTATTGACTAATTGTGTTTATCTTAATATGGATACTGAGATAGAATTTATATTTGGGACAAAATTCAGACTCATCTACTAGTATTAAGATTGGAGGTACTTAAGAGATGAAATGCATTGATTAGGCCTAAAAGATTTGTAGCTGTGCTTATTTTAGGAAAATCAGCATTAATTAGTATAATTACTACCTTTTCCTTATCGACTGCTGCCCTTGTTTCTGAAGTTCATACAGCTAATCATGTTAATAATCTCTCACACAATGTATCACTTGCATTAGCTGCTCAAGAGAAAATAATCAAAAGTTAGAAACTAGAATAAATGCCTTAGGAGATACAGTCCTTTACTTAAGAGATCAAATAGCCAATATAAAAGCACAATTAATTACAGGTTGCCATACTAACTATAAATTTATTTGTGTTACTCCATATGCTTATAATGAGACAAATAAACCATGGGAGAAAATACAATCCCACCTATTAGGAATTTAGCATGATACAGATCTAGGACCAGATATTGGAGCTTTACAAACTAAAATTTCCGACATTAGTAAAGCTCACTTACAAGTGAGTAATGTAGGACAGATGGCAGAATCTCTCTGGAATAATATATCAGCATATGTTAATCCTACAACTTGGTTCACTATGTTGATTCATATTGGCGTGACAATTTTTTTTTATTTCAGCTCATACAAACTTATTAGGTACACCAGTTCCCTCCCTCCCTCCTCCTCCCCCCGTACCCCCTGCTCCCCCTCCCCACCCCTCTCCCTCCCCATCCCCCAGTGCCTCCCACCCCAATTCCCAGAGAGTCCTTTCTTGTGCATGTCTGATTTTCCTCTGGGCCCTCCTCCCCGATGCCGTACAAGGACCCAGTGGCCTTTCCCTGAACCCTTTCCCGTGTTCCCCTTAGGTATAGGAACACTGCTGTGACTGCCAATCCTTTGCCTCCAAGGATCTTGGTGCCTTTAGCAGATGCTAGACTTTGTGAGGTCAACAGTGTGTTGGACAATGCGCAGGGCATGCAAAGTCCAATTATGATTGCTTCAGCCCTAACTAGTATAGAGTATCTTACATATCATTGCTTCTCCCATCCTTTTGCTCTTACACTCTTACCGCCCCCTCTTCTGCAAATTTCCCTGAGCTTCAAGATGGGGAGAGACTAAGCTGGCCTAGTTCTAGGTGGTTGATATAGAGTCTTTGAAGTTCTGGATTGTGGTTTGTTGATTTTCTTTTGCAGTTTTGCTGCTCCTGCAATGCCCTTCACTCCATCCTGGTGGGCATTGTATGTTACTCCCTGGCCAGAGACAAAAAGCTGTTAGAGTCTTGTGATAAAAAGCACATTCAAAGGTAGATGTAATAAAAGTGGGAAACCACAGTAAGGGAGGGGTCTATCCCCCATTTGCAAAATGGTTACTTTTTATCTGCCAGACTATATGCCCTCCTCTTCTGGTGAGATCACACCCTCTCAGTAGTAAATGATCAGGAACAAAAGTCTGTGAACTTCATCAGATGTCTCATTACTTATTTGGGTCCTTGGTGGAGGCCTATTTTCCCTGCTGTAACATGGTCCCTTCTCTCCTTGTTTCTGGTGTGGCCCTCCTACCCCATCCCTCCTGTTCATAATCCTTGGAATTACTGTCTCTAGGTGGGCTGGGTGGGTTTGGTACTAGGAGCCACCTATGAGGGAGTACATACGACGCTTAATTTTCTGGGTCTGGGATACTTCACTTAATATAATTGTTTCTAATGACATCCATTTCCTGGCAAATTCCAGTAATTCATCATTTTTGATGGCTGAGTAGTACTCCATTGTATAGATGTACCACAGTTTCCTTATCCACTCGTCAACTGTTGGACATTTGGGCTGATTCCATGACTTTGCTATTGTAAACAGTGCTGCTATGAACATGGTCATGCTTGTGCTATCGAGGTGAACCTCTGCTGTATGGGGGGTTATTCCCAAAAGTGGAATAGCAGGGTCATATGGCATTTCAATCTTTAATTTCTTTAAGAATCTCCAGACGGCTCACCAGAGTGGCTGTATGAGCCTGCATTCCCACCAGCAATGTAGGCATGACAATTTTTATCATAATCATTGTTATAGTCCTCTTTCCAGTCATCTTCAGGTTGATCTCATCATCTTTCAGACAGCTCAACATAGAATTCGAGAAGCTCAAATTAAAAACTAAAAAGTAGGGAAATGTCGCGTCCTTATCCAACCAATCTGGTAGAATATGTCTCAGTTTGAAAAAGATGGATTCGAAGAAACATCTTTTGGGAAAAAGACATAGCTTTATTTAAGAGAAATAAGGAATTGTCAGGGAATTGTCAGGCCTTGGTGTTTCTTCCCAGCTCAGGCCTAAAGCCTGTTCCCTGGGGAAAGTCACAGTAATGCCCATAAACAGGGGCTGGACACTCTCTCTTAGATAATTCGGGTTTTGCCTTGGACAGGAAGAATTCTGGGAATTAGGAATGCCCTTTACCTGCTCTTAGGGTTTTTGTTTTGTTTTGTTTTGTTTTGTTTTTTTGAACTAGCTTCCTGCTCTCTGATCTAGAGAAGAAGCCTGCTTTTCAACTTTAAGTCAAATTCTAAATAGAGATTTCATGTCTAGTCACTTACAATAAGTAGACTTGTTAGCCAGAATGTGTGCACTGATTTTAAGGAAATTAGAGAATGATTTCTAGAATCTTAAAACATAGGTGGGTAAAATTCTCACCTATGTACTAACTCAGAAATTCCAGAAGCATAAGACTATGCTATCAGTCCACTAGAATCTTAAAAGAAACTGTGATACCCTCTTACCCTGGCTGAAGGCCAAGGAAGAGACCATCATGCCAGAAAGTCTAGATGCCAACATTGCCCCTGGAGATGGTATTTGCAATCCAAACTCGGAGAATCTGTGTCAGAAGTAAAGGGGGCCGTGTCTTCCCTTTCCCAAACAGCACTCTTATGAGAAATCACAGAGATGGACCATTTGAGTGCACTCCCACCAATGATCGCTTTCGCCCCGAAAGAGACACCATTGGCATATGGGGCCTGACTGGACCCCAGGTTTGGAGTATGTATGGTTCACAGATGGGTCATCTAACTGATGGCAATATACTTCTGGAATTCCTTTCAGGAAGGCAATAGCAACCTTACTATTAAAGGAATAGAAGGATGCTATTATAGGAGAAGTTATTCTTTTAATAATTATATTGCTTAAGTGTTTTCTTCAGCACATACCTCAGTAGTGCTCCATTGACAGAACAGCTATAGCTTATGGGCCTTGAGTATCCAAGTCAAGGCCCCCTTAGAGATGTGGTTCAAGCTTGGATAGTAGAGACTACATGAGCTGCATACATCTTCCCAAGTTAGAACCTGCTGCCATGCCTGGTGCCCATGTCGACCTGCCTGACTGAGAGTATCAACCCGGAGAGGACAACAGCAAAAGCTCACGTTGGGACTTATGGGGTGTTGGGGACTCCTATAGTTAATTGTAAAATATGTTCCTTGCTGAAATCAAAAGGAGATCATTCTGCCTCTGTGTATTTTAAAGAAAGCAGTCTCTGTTAAAATGTAGGCTCAGCCCCATGGCTATCCAGTGAAACATTATAGATTAGATAAGAGAATGATTCTGTTAAGTGCCTTTACCCTCAGGTAATGGGTTAGGTTCTTGAAAGAAAAAGATCCACCCTGTGAAAGGCATTGCAAGAGCAACAAAACTGCAAAAGAAAATCAAGGAACCACAATCCAGAACTTCAGAGACTCTATATCAACCACCTAGAACTAGGCCAGGACTAATCTCTCCCCATCCTGAAGCTCAGGGACATTTGCGGAAGAGGGGGCGGTAAGATTGTAAGAGCAAAAGGATGGGAGGAGCAATGATTTGCAAGATACTCCACACAAGTTAGGGCCGAAGCAATCATAATTGGACATTGCATGCCCAGCACAATGTCCAACACACTATTGACCTCACAAAGTCTAGCATCTGCTAAAGGCACCAAGATCCTTGGAGGCAAGGGATTGACAGCCACAGTAGTGTTCCTATGCTTAAGGGGAACACAGGAAAGGGTTCAGGGAAATGCCACTGGGTCCTTGTACGTCATCGGAGAGGAGGGCCCTGAGGAGAGTCAGGCATGCACAAGAAAGGACTCTGGGAATTGGGGCGGGAGGCAAGGGGGGGGGCGGGAGGGGTGAGGGGAGGGAGAGCAGGGGGTTCGGGGGGAGGAGGAGGGAGGAAGGGAACTGGTGTACCTATTAAGTTTGTATGAGCTGAAATAATAATAAAAAATGTATTAAAAAAAAGAAAAAGAAAAAGATCCACCCTGAAGGTGATTTTGCTGATTAGAAAATTATACATCTATTGTAGGTGCAACATTCTTTACCCCAAAATTTTCTGTATAAAAGCTGTCACGAAAGTTTCAATAAATGGGTTCAGAATTCACTCAGCCTAAAGAGAGTTGTGTGTGTTCTGTGCTCCGTCCACCCGGTCCGGGGGAGCCCTGGTCCCGAGGCCACGATTCTGGTCTGCGGCAGTTGTGGAAAGACCAGGAGAGCACCATGCTCGCTCTTGCCACAGGTTAAACTCATCCCGAAGTCACTTTGCTTTGCAAGTTATTGTTTTTGCTGAAGAGATCCCAGAACTTGCCCACACCAAGAGCAGACCAGTTCTTTCTCTTGCCATAGTGGCAGGTGTCAACTTGACGGTTGAGGGTTTGAACTCTACACATATTTGTCAAGAATCAGTGTGTTGAGTCCTTACACCTCATCAGAGAGGAGGACCCAGAGGAAAGTTTGACATACACATTAAAGGATGCTCCAGGGATAGGGAGGGGGAGGCACTGGGAGATAGGGAAGGAGGGGGGAAAGGAAAGGGAAAAAGGGGGAGGGAGCAAGGGGTTCCGGGGAGGGGTGGAGGGAGGGAGGGGACCAGTGTACCGATTTGTATGAGCATAAAAAAATAAAAATAAATCAGTTCATCATGTTTGAAATGTGAGTTAACCCCCCCCAGACTCCTGTGTTTGAATTTTTAGTTGTTTGGGAAGGTCATGGCACCTTTAGGAGGTGGAGCCTTGTGGAGGAAGACAATCACAAGGAGTGGGCCTTGAGGTTGGCTAGCCCCACTCTGCTTGAGTGAGTGAGTCTGCTTTTTGAGCTCTCGGCCTCCATGATGTCTGCAATGACTTAGGCTGCCTCCAGCTTTTGCCACCAGCCTTTGCCTCTCCCACCATGAAGGACTGTGTCTCCCCCTCTGGAACTTTAAGCTGAATAAATCTCCCTTTCTCACTTTAAGTTGCTTGAGCCTGAGTGTGTAACGACAGCAACAGAGAAGAGTAACCAGGACATAGTGGTTGAATTGAGCCCTGAGCAACCCTGAAGGAGATTGTCTAGCTGATAGGGAGGCCCAGCCCGTGGTGGATGGAACTAGACCCTGGGGAGGTGGGTAAGGTGGATGGAGCTGGTTGGGGAAGTTGGCACTCTTTGGTCAGACATGCTGGTCTGACAAGTAAGGATTATCCCTCTCTCCAAAATCCTATGGATATGGGGTGGTCAGTTCCTTCGGCTCCTGGTGTTGATGTGGGCTCTCTTGCCAGGCTGGACAAGGAACCATAAGTAGGCAGTAATAAGCCAAAATAAAAATCCCTTTTTCTCTTAAAGCATTTTTTCATGAATTTATTGGCAGCATGCAGAGTTACTATAACAGCTGTGGACTCTACGCCTCTCTCTCTCTCTCTCTCTCTCTCTCTCTCTCTCTCTCTCTCTAGCTCACTCTTCCTCTTTCTATCTCTTTCTCTTTGTCTCTCTCTTCTCTCTCCCTCACTCTCTCCTCTTTTTTCCTCTCTCTCCTCTTTTTTCCTCTCTCCCCCTCTTTCTTCTCTCTTTCTCTCTAGCTCACTCTTCCTCTTTCTTTCTGTCTCTGTCTCTCTCTCCCTCTCTGTCTCTTCTCTCCCTCACTCTCTCTTCTTTTTTCCTCTCTCTTTCCTCTCTCTGTCTCCCCTCTCTCTGTCTCTGTTTCTGTCTCTCCTCTGTGTCTCTCTCTTTCCCTCTCCCTATCCCTTTCTCTCCCTCTCTCTTCTCTATCAGCTTCTGGCACATTCACACTATATCTGATCACCAGCCTTCTTCCCCTGGCTGCTTCCGGTTACCATCCACTTCTTCTTCTCCTTCTTTTTTTTCTTCCTCTTACCAAGTAAGAGTCAAATTACAGACTGAGAGACAGCGTGTGGCAAAGAAAATCTGTGATCTTCAACAGTCATAGGCACTGGGAAGCAGCAGTGACCATGAGGGGCTACAAGAAAGACAGGGTGCTGGACTTCACAGGTAAGATTGGGCTGGGGCTTGGGGAGGGATTGAATGGTCTAACTTAAGTTTATTTCTTTATATCAGAGAGGAAGAGAGAATATACCTGGTAGAGGTCAGAGGACAACTTCTGGAAGGCAATTCTCTCCTTCCACCATATGGGCTCCCAAGGATCAAACTCGGGTCACCAGATATTTGAGACTTTCCCTCTGAGCTATCTCACTGGCCCAAGCACTGAATATTTCCAAGAGTCTTTGGAATCCAGACTACCTGTGGCTTAGAGAGTTTCACAGGCGGACAAGGGGAACAGTGAGGAGCTCACAAAACTGGTACAGGCTGTAACTCACCTTGGTCCCCGAAGGTTTAACTTCAGCCAACCCCTCTCTGCATCTGGCTCTATCTCGACCTGCGCACTAACTTCTTTTCCTCAAGGCTTCTTTCTGGCTTATTCCGCTTTGCTGGAAGCCTTGTCTCATCCTGTCTTAAAAGAGTACCCACACAGGCACATACACACACGCACATGCACACCACACACAACACACACCACAAAGTGAGAAAAGGGGGCTCTGTAAAAACCTGCAGATGTTTTGCCTTCTTTTCAGGGAATTCCTGCTAACATGGCTCTAGCGCAACTGTAATACTTCCTTCCTTTCCAGTGTCGAATATCCACTGGCAGATAAAGTGTCTCACAGTGCAGCTTTGTAAAACCTTCATTCATTTAAAATGAGTTAGACCTGGACAGTTTGGAATCATACTCATGTGTTTCTGGAATCCGTCACCCACCAGCAATGGAATCACGAAGGTAAAACACTTCTTGGATACCTCATGAAGCAGAAGCGATAGGCGTTGCTTTAGATGTGTCAAGGCTCCAGTGAAGGGCTAGGTTTCTAAGTACATCTAGTCGGTTGTTAAAAATGTTGTGTGTGTGTGGTATGTGTGGGTGTTTTTACACTTAGTTTTTAGGTTTATGGTTACGGGTAGAATCTTCTTAATGTAGCCCACTGTTTCAACGCACTATATAGTCGATGAATGATCTTGGACAACCCATCCTGATGTCGCTACCTCCCAAAGCTATATCCTAAGCATTCACAGACCCTACTCGTGGGTTTTTCGCTCAACCTTCTGAGCTCAGTGTTTTAGATTCCACACAGTGAGCTCTTGATCAGCATGGACCTCCTTATCTTAGGTTCGTACAAGTTAAATCTTACGGCCCCCTCTTCCACAAATTCCCTAACTTGGATTGGAAGAGATGTTGGTTGCTTGCTTAGGGATAAATGTTTCATTCGTTTGCCTGCTCTATCATAACTCGTAGAGAGCTTAACCTCACCAACCCTGCACAATAGCGGAACATATCACCATAGCCCATGGACGGGCGAGGATCTCAGGGAATAGTTTATAAGTGGAAATCGTGGGAGCTGGCTGACAGTGAAGGGGAGTGGTCCCGTGTCAGTGGTCACCCAGGGAGGGCTGCTTGGTCTGTCACAGAGGTCAGAGCACCACTGAGCAGGATCGGGGAGCCTGGGGCACACAAAAGAGGAATATTGGATTGAAGGGGATATTTTCGGGAAGGGAGTTAAGATGGGAGAAGAAGGGTCGAAGGGAGGGGCCGGCGTCAAAAGTACTTTAGAGTGGGGTACACTCCTCATTATACTTTAACGCTCGAAA
Source organism: Typhlomys cinereus (assembly GCA_023101885.1). NCBI lineage: Eukaryota > Metazoa > Chordata > Mammalia > Rodentia > Platacanthomyidae > Typhlomys > Typhlomys cinereus. The sequence goes on along the minus strand of JALPQD010000009.1, from coordinate 697,620 downwards.
AAATAAAATTAAACGAACAAAGATTCACAAACGCTTTGCACCGCCGCTCATTCCCATTTTGGTGGAGTTTTCTTCATTGTTGTTCATCTGGTACCCGCTTCGTTTTTTGTTCACTTTGTTGTTCTATCTGTGTGTAATAAACAGAGAACTCATATGAGGTGTGGCAATGGTCACCTATCATCTGAGGATTATTGCAAATTAGAGGCCACAACTCACACTACATAGTGAATACCGGGTTAGCCATGCCGTATAGATCCTATGTAGAGGGAGAAATCAAGGGAATGGGGAGGACGATTTGGGTGACCCACGTCTTGTAAGTTCAAACCACTAAGGCATTAAAGGCCAACCTCGATTATATAAGTCCAAGGCCACATGAGACTCACTCCTATCTCAAAAAAATTGCATGCAACCGTTCCTCATCCTCTCATTCTTTCTTCTCCACAGCGCTGTCCTCTTCATGCAAGTAAATCTGCTTCAGACTTCCCACGTATGTCTATTACTTAGCTGTTCAGGATTTGGCCCTGTCATCTTCCGACTCCACTCTTTTTTTTTTTTTTTTTTTATTAATTTAATTATACATTAAAACTTTGTTACCAGTTCCTTCCCTCCTCCCCTCCCCCCCCCAGCTCTTCCCCCCTCCTTTCCCCCCCCAATTCCCAGAGTCCTTTCTGTGATGCTGCCTACTCTCCAGGGCCCTCCTCTCCGATGACAGATAAGGACCATGGCATTTCCATAACCCTTTCCTGTGTTCCCCTTAAGCATAAGACACTACTAATCCGCCTCCCCCTCTTACTGAACATAATTCTGCTCATCTAGATAGTGAATTACTCCCAACGATCAAATGTAGAGCGATTAGCTCCACCCCTAATTAATGCTACAGGGAGGTAGGGAACTCGGTGGAGGGGCTTAGTGAAAAGAGTTTTAGATTTGGTCATGTTCGTCGAGGGTGGTCCTGGTACAGGGGGTGTCCTCCTGGTCTCTCGTGGCTTCCTGCACAGCATGAGCGGAGCAGGGCCTTCGCTCCGCCGCCTGATGCACAGCTCTGACTGCCCAAAGCAACGGGGACTGGAACTGGCTGCAACAGTAGCTAAAAAACTTTCGTCCTTTACTGCTTTAGTATTTCAGGCAAATTTTTGTCACAGTGACAGAAAGCTAATAAACATAACTCGATGTGGCCACATCCGCGTCCCCAGCAATTGAATTGAGGTTAGGTTGTGTCAGATAACCAGAGATGCTAGCAACAAAAAGCAAAGGCAACAGCGACGGCAATGTTTGGGATTTTCCATCTGAACCCATTGTTTAAAGGAAAAGCAGGGGCTGGTGAGGACAGCTCAAGCAGCAGTAATTGGGGCCTGCCTATATAGGCGTGGTGACCTGAGTATAAACTCTGGATTTCACCAGTAGAAGAAAACAATTACCTACCCCCACTTACTGCTCTCTCTCCCTCTTTCCCTTTCTCCTCTTTGCCCCTCTCAAACAAATTGGAACAAACAAACAAATAAATGAAATAAATATTTAAATTTAGAAAAAAGAGAGCAGGCAGATAGGTTATGAAATCCCCAGGAGCCACCCTTAGATTCTAGACCGCTCACCGGACAGACCTCACCTACGAATCTCATTCACAATGCTTAGGAGTATCCTCTAAGAGTCCGCGCAAGGACAAGCTGAGTCAGAAAGGCTGGGGTAGGGAAGGTGTCCTATCCTGTGTGTCCTCATCTAGAAGAAATCCATCGTCAGCTGCATCTGCTTCTGTATCGTAACTTCACAAGTGATGAGCATATGGTCTATGCTCAAGCCCAGATGAAGGTTGGCTGGAGGGTTTGATAGTTAAGCCTGGCTGTCAACTTGACACACCTGGTATTAACTAAGATAGGATAAGACCACAGCCCGAAGGATTATAACCCTCCCCAGAAGCTAAGACCACACCCATGAAGGATTTATACCCGTCCTAGATAGGATAAACCATACCCGAATGGATGATCCCCCATAGATCTATCACAAACCTCCAAAGACCTGCATGGTAACGGATTATATAAAAGCCAAAACCACAGAACGGAACACGAATAGAGGAGACATCGTCCTGGAGCTTCGCGCTTCCCTCCTTCTGCCATGCCTTCACGCGACTAGATGACTCTCTAGGATTGCCCTCCTTCCGGCCGGCTGAATTCTTTCTTCGACCGTCTACCTTCCAACCACCAAGCTGTCGAACAGACGGAAAGAGTCTAGTAATTTCTCCAGTCTTTAGTTTAGCCGTCAACCTTGACTACCGAACTGAGCAGCTACTGGCAAGCCATTCGTTGGATGACCTCAACCATATGCTGGTAAGCCAACCAATACATTGTCATATAGTTATTCTGTGATGCCTGTGATTCTGGAGAACCCTGACTAACAGAGAGGACGGGTGAATGAGGAATACCAGTTCTAAATGGCTCCATCAATCCAAGAGGGATGGAAAGATGGGTTCGCCGCCCGGAAAGTTGACAATATGGTGCTAGTGAGAGTGAGTAGGGGTGAGACAAAGGAGCTCATGGGGCACCCCATCACCCACTGGAAAGGTAAAGGTACGGCTTTCCTGGTGTGGGCATTTTGGGTACTTACAGAGGTGGTGATCAACCCACAATCACAGATGCCTGCATGCGCAGAGCCATATTGCCCTACCACTTGAGGCCGACTTCAACGAAAGGGGGTGAGAGCAAGGCAACCATCCTGGGACTTCCCGGTGCTCTCAGGTAGGTCTCGACATTCAACATTGTAGCGTTGGAGATAGGTTCCTGTGCAAAAGTGAAGATGGAATGTGCCCTGCGGGTCATCTCAGGTACGAGGTTGTTATGGTATGTCTGCATGTTGCTGTAGAGGATCACGAGCCAAAGCAATTAGGGGAGGCAAGAAGGTTTTTAACGTGCTTATGAATTCTTGGTTAAGTTTGGTAGTCCACCTTGACATGCGAGTTCACATTTTCCAAACATTTGCAATTCTGTTTGGCAAATAATACTGGTTCACTAATTTCATTAAAGTGCTTTTTCAAGATAAAAATGGTTTTTAACATTGTAACGCCCTGTGCAATCTGCGGACTGATAACATTTCACAAACATATCAGTCCCTTTTGCTCCTTAAGCTAATTTATGCTGTGTTTTCAGTTACAAGACCCATTAAACAAACATGAAAGGAGTATAATCAATATAAATAGTGGTACAGGAATTTTGGATTGGAGTACTTCTTTAAAACAGAAATTTGTGGGTTTCTGCTAATAAAAATAAAAAGGTGGTATTGTTACTATGACACATCCACTAAACAAAGAATGACATTAAAAATGTCAAAGGAAAGTTAGAAACTCTTTAATGTAAGATTTTAAATCGTCTTCTTTTTGGAACTACTTGTGATACTTTGCTCTTGGTTTTTGCCTCATAAAAAGAGAGAAGTTCCGTCAGATATATTTTTAAAGGTCTTCCAAATTATTGTGCTCTCCTCCCTCTTCTCTCTCTTCCTTTCTCTCTCTCTCTCTCTTTCTAGCTCTTGCTTCGTGGTACCATTTAATCTTCTCTTTGCTAGATGCAATACTCGATACCTATTTAAGGGAGAAAAACAAAATGATTGCTTATGGTTCCAGAGTGGAGATACAGCCATTATGGCCAAAAAGGCATAACTGACCAGCAGAAGTTTGTAGGTGAACTAAGTCGCTTCCATCACGAGGCTGAGAGCTGCAAATCAAGAGCAGACAATAACTTAAGCAGGGATCGCTAAACGGAATCTCAAGTGCCAGCCTAGTGGACTGCCTTTCTCCAGCAAGGCTCCGCCTCCTAAGGTGCCTTGAACTCACAAGCACTAAAGTTTCAAACACATGAGCCCCTAGAGGACACACATGTTTTTAAAACAATGACTCATCCTCTTCCTCCGCTGTCGCTTCCTCCGCTTTTTCTATTTCTATTTCTTTTCGCTGAGGGAGTGTGTCTTATAGCTAGGCTGGCTTCAAACTATGTAGGCCAAGTGACAACTTTGTCCTCTGGCCTCTATCCTCCTGGAGAGAGTATTTTTGTGCCATTAATGCCGGGTTTTATATAGTGTTTCCGGAATTCGACCCAGATTTCAAGTATTCCACACACGCAGACCATCAACTGAACTACATTCCTGCCTGGTTTTTTCCGATTTTAATTTTTGTATGCACAAAACCAGAAAATTTAAAATGTGTTTATCCAAACCTCTGTGTTCAACCCTAACTTGTCTATTAAACTTGAAACTAGTAATAATTTTTTTTCAAGATAGTACCTTTTTTATTTATTTAGTTTTGGGGGTGTGTGTGTGTGTTGATGTGTGCATATCATCCTATCCACGATCCTGGATGTTTCTTGCTCCTTTTTGCTTTGTTCTGGGACTCTCAGGCTCCATCCACCCATACAGGAAGTGCAGGGCTGCGGCCATTTCCCCGTGGCATTTTTGTTTTTGGGTTTGTTTTTAATTTTTTGTGTGTTTTTTGTTTTGTTTTTAATGGGGACCTGGGGATCTGAACTCAGGACTTTCAGAGTCCCCGTAACCTCTGAGCCCATCCTACAGCCCAAAACTAGTATAAATTTTAAAGAACTGAAAATAATCTTTTGTCATGAAAATACAAGGTAGTGAAAGCAGTATGTACCAGACAGCAACATTACCATGTTCACGTGAAGCATTAGTCCCCGCCTGTCGGGAATCATATAAATGAACATCAACATATGAACAGACAACAAAAAAATGTCTATAAAATGCAGTACATAACGCACTGGATGTCTTTTTTTCTCCTTGTTTGCAATTGAGATAGATGATTCAATAATGAAATTCTACAATATCACAAATTCTATAAATATTAGAATTCCTAGATGAAATTAACGTATTGTTTGCATAGAAGGGTATGGCTATATTTCGCTCAAATTTTAAATGTGGGATTCATGTGTGGCTGCTCAATGTGTACGTGATGTTTAGTGTGTGAACAGGGTGCATGCACAGTGTAGGTTGAGTTCAGAGACGACCATAGATAATCTGGACCTTTCCTCTATCCTGTTTGAGGTTGGGCCGCTTTTTATTATTTTGTTTGCCTCGGTATTGCATTATACGCAGACTAGCTAGACCAAATGATGAGCGTATCTGGATTCTCCAGTCTCCGTTCGTTGTCATAGGGCATTGTTGCTGCTGCATCCTAGTTGTTACATGGTTTGGGGTACTGACGCCAGTCCTTATACGTTTGTGTTGAAAGTGCCGCTCTCTAGTCTTTTTCCATATATTTCCATTCACGTCTAGATTCATATCGGGAGTAGAAAGGAAGTAAAGAGAAAGATCATTAAGTTACAGGATCACCTAAGTCGCAGTTAGCTCAAGGCCATTTGTGCCAAGATGAGACCCTATCTGTACCCACCCCCCTCCCCCCCAAAAAGAAAGGAAAGTCAAATACAATGTTAAAGGCTATGGAAACACAGGGGAGGGGAGGGAGGATAGTTGCTGGAATGAGGGGAGGGAGGGAAAATAGTGGGGTAGTGATTGAAGGGTAAGGAGGAAAGGAGGGTAGGGAGGAATGACCTGCTGGTTTGGCGGTTCTTACGTCCCTCGTAGTTCTGTACTTTCCGGAGTGTCATGATTCGATCTGAAGTTCTGTTCGTTGTCGTTCAGTTCGTGCTTAGCCCTTATTCTTTTATTTTTGCTTGTTTACCGGTCCCTTCTATTTG